>CAAKHD010014271.1:100523-133695 GCA_901007705.1 Fistularia tabacaria
GCTCTTCCGATCTAACACATTTGGATTTATAGAGGATCCATTCTAACATCCATGAGAGGTTTATGAACCCCAGTAAAATGTTATTTTGTTCAGTCTTCCAACTGGTCAGACCACAAACCATCCAATCGTAGCATTAACAGTCTGTATTGACCTGTTTTTCCTGCAGCAGGCCGCTTACATGGCGTTTAGTCAAGATGAAGCCAGGGCTCCAGTCTAAACCTTTGGTCATATGGGGAGAGTACAGACAGCCAAAAGCCAAGCCTTTCCGATTATACAATTGTCCAGAACATTTGGATGTATTCCCTTGTGTTTGATTGATCCAGGCCCTTTGAACTCTTTCCTTGATCACAGCATCCATTTTTGAGTTCCTGGGATATTTCATGTGAACCAAAGATCATGTTTGGTCAGATATTTTCAAACATTCCCTGTGGTCTTTGTCCTCTGTGATTGGCCATGATAAAATCTTTGTTTGATAAGCTGCAATAAAGGGGTGTTTATTCTGAGTGGGACGAATATGGATATTGATGTGAATCTCAACCTGCTGACTTTGATGCAGAGGGTTGAACCTTTTAAAGTTCTCAGAATATTATATTTCAATAAGTAATAACTTTTGCATTATTGAACATTATTTAATTTAAATGCAATGTTCTATCATTGGATAATAGCAATGTTATAGATCCCTTGTCAATTTTAAGCCCTGCGTTCGTTTCATATTGGCTTTTACTTTTGACCATTATTATTTTTTCTCCTGCTGAGTCTGATGCCTACTTCAAAAGGACAAAGAATAACATCTTTGCACAGTTCATGCTCTTCATTTGATGGAAAATGACACAAATTAAGATAAAATTGCGCTGAGTCTCCTTTCAAATCAGTTTCAATCATAGACAACTGACAAGCAGGCATCTTTTTTATTATACTGTACTTCATACCTACCAACCTTGTTAAATACATGCAGAATTGCCAGCACTTTTTTTTGGCATAAGCCCTGTCCCTGTCAAATTGTTCAGCAGCGCCACATACACGGCAATTATTGCCAATGAGCAGTAAAATCTGTGACAGTCCCATGAATCTCAAACTGCAGAAGTGAGAAATACATTTTCCCACCACAAAAGGATTACATGATGGAGTCATGAATTGAAGGAGGCCGTGAAATATTGCAGTGGAAAGGAAGGCCGTTGTGGTTAAGCTGGTGGAAAGCTGTGTGCTTTTGCCTTTAAATGCAGTGACCCAGGTTCATTTCACAACTCAGAACAAGAGACTGTTGGACTGTTAGTCATTTTAGGAGATGTACATGCATGTTATTACCATGGTTTAATCCTATTAGCTCATTGCTAAAAGTTGGATTTGGTCATAACCAATTTTCAAAACGTGGGAGGCCTTTGACATAGTGACAGATTAAAGTTTTTAATATTGTAATCTTGAGAATTCCCTCACCAGAGACAAGCGTTATCCCCACTTAGCAATTATTCTAAATTGGCGGGTGGTGAGATACAAGTCCAAGGATTCCATCTTACAGAAACATGCGGGATTAAACATGGCTTCAAACAAACATGAGTCTGACATTAAAATAGTTTGCACTTTTTCAGTGTTGCATTGAAAATCATCAACACCAACTACAGCAGTGGATAGAGTTGATGTAGCGTGGATAAAAGTAGCAACATTACATCATGTTGCAGACCAAGCTGATGTAAAATCCAAATAAACTCAAAATGAGCCAGTGGCAGCTACTCTAATTATTAAGATTGCTCTCATTGAGTTTCTCAGTCTGATTTTATCTGTAAACAGAAATCTAGGATTTTCTACTCCAGTCGCAACACAAAACAATCATCCGAGCAAAGAGTCATCTCAGAGCTGCCTCAAACTGGAAATAGAAAAGGACAAAATGGCTGAATTGGACTAAAATACAACTATCCTGTGAGCACCATGTCTTGCCCAGTACAAAATAAATAGATAGACAATCGTTATAAAGCATTCAGTTGCTTAAGCCTTATGCAATTCAACCACATTGCCCAAAGTGTAAATGATGTCAAATGAAGACAATGTAGAGAATGACCATTAACAAGAGACAACTTGGTCATTAATAAGAAATATAGAGTTTCATCAAATGTGTTGTTCCGCCTTGTCAAAAGACGAGCAGCAGCGTTTGAAATATATTTTGCGTTTTTCTCATCAAATATATTTTGGTCTGATTCAAAAAGATAGCTCGAGAGACAAGCTTCAACTTAACTCCACATACCCGGCCTGTCACTGTGTAGCGGTTGAGATTGACAGACTGTTTAGAGTCCGCCCATCCCAAATTCTGAGGCTGGAATCGGGGTTACATGATCACAGTCTTTGGTATTGTGAGGATTTGAGTCTGCATCCAAGAAAACTTAATTTACTTGACAGGGAGAATGCATGTCACTAACATTTATGAAAATATGACAGAGTTAGTCCTAAAGCTTATTTCCTTCTGCAGTCCCTGGGCAGGCTATAGTTTGAAGAACAAAGAAAAAATAATTGAATTGAATAAAAAGCATTGAAAACATAATAGAAAATAAAAGCAATGAAAATAAACAGATACAAACAGAGCCTGCACCACATAAGGACAAAAGAGACGTTTCATAAAACAGAACAATGGCATGGCCACAATCAACTTAACAACAATTAGCACAGCAGCAGAATAAACAAACAGCACTATCACATAATACAAGGCTGGGGGAATATATGGATATCTTGTGCAATAACCATGATGGACTGAAACACTTCCTGCAGAGGAATTGTTGTATAAATGATAAGCTTGCCAGCAAAGAACATAAAGAGGGCCTTGGTGATCGTGTGTTTACAAATTTGTGCAAGGTTCTTAATATACTGGGAAAAAAGTGAGTACATAGATTCCCAGAAATGTTGTATCTGGCAGAATCGGAAGAAATAGGACTGGGTTCAATTACTTTTTCATGTTGGATTTATCTATAAAGTCAAAAATTGAATTTAAACAAATCCATATCATAAAAACCTGTAGCTATTTCGTCCGACTTAGATTTGTCACACTTAATTGTTCAAATTTTATTTGGTGTCCAGAGTATTTTATGACTTTGGTTCACACTTTCTCTTCAAAAGGCTCTCATTGTCATGTCAGTACTTGAAGAAACACTGGAAGATGTAGGTCCTGCAACTGGGGCTATGCATACATACATACTAATGAATATTGACTCAAATATATTTTTACTTTTGATTGTATCTATAGTTTTGCTGTCTATGGAGTTTCTCAGTCATCCAGGTCATGGTTAATTCTCGTTGAATAGTTTTGATGGTTTTGTATCTGTTTTTGTTACTGTCGTACGTTAGTTTTCTTTAATTGGCATTATTTTTTGCAAAGATTAAAAACAATATTGCGGTATAGGAAAGATGGAACTGTGCCCTGCATTCAAGAGTGCGACAGAGTCCCTTCTTGCAAGAAAAATAAATTACATTTTATTCCAAGTGACCACAATACAAATTGACAGATCATAATATGATCAAAAACGGGAACAAACTGTGCACCATAGCAATAACTCAGAGAGACACTGATCCTCCACAGACGCTGTGTACCTTCCGCATTTCACAAAAGAGGACACCCAGTGGCTGTGCATGACTGAGGTTCATCCTGGGAAACAATGCTGCCATGGTCACATACATTGTGACAAGTAAATTTCCATGTACTCTCTCCTAAACACAATGAATCAATCAAGCTCACATGCAATAAAACCAAAAAAGGGGTGCGATTATTATTGCCTAAATGCTATGTTGTCAGGGAAGTTTTTTCTTTCGTTTTTTTTTGCTCTGCTGCCTCTTTTACTGCTAAAACACAGATGAGTGTTTTATGGCCCAATGGGCCCTCGCTCATGGTCTTGATTCAGTATTGGGGCCCTCACATTCCCGTAAGTCTGCTTTTTAAACAGACTGACATTGTAATTATGCCTGGCAAAGGGCTATGACGCAGCATAAAGCAGTGTGGCTATCTTTGTGCCGTCTGTGTAAAAACTTCTCTTGGATGTCTGAGGCTGGATGACTGTAAGACAGACCTCTACACCAGAGCTCACACGACCCTCACTGATGGCCAAGCCAGTGAAAACCACGCTGCATTGGTTATTTTAGGTTCTGAAATAACAATGAAAAACAATAGCGGCGCCAGGCCACAACCCACTCTAATCTGGACACATCTAGTCTTCAATTGATGCTCAACACCCGAATTTGAATAGCTGCAACTACAGTTTTTAAAAGACCAAGAAGGGCAAAATGAAATGAGAGCTCATCTATTGGACCTTTGTTGGGGTCCCTGCCCAATGTAGAGGTCATCCAGGCAGAAGGTGGGATTTTACCAGTAAGTGACCAGCACTCTGTGGGTGGTGCTCAGCAAAAAAGGAGACCACCTTATTAACTGCGATGCTTGTACCTACATATTAGATTTCTCCGAAATAATATTTTTGTTTCCCGTTGACTCCTCCTACCCAGGGATTGTTTGACCCTCAAACCTCTGAGAGGCATGTGCAAATATAAAAGATATCACCTCAAACATGTCAAGAATGTGTAACATTACCCAGAGGCTGAAGTTGTGTTTCCTTTTTTCATCCACTGTATTTCAATGGGGCATGACAGTTTCATTCATCTGCAAATTATTAAGAAATGATGGTGGGAAAAGAATTCAATGTGCTTTCGGTCTAAACTGAAGTATATTACAATAACGTATGTGAAAATCTATTTACATTCACGTGAAGTCAAACAAATGAACTATTACCACCTTTTCATCACATGCAAGGTGTGTTTTCTAATAGCTTCAAATATAATTTATGGGGAGAATGAAGCTTCAGCACGCATTGCATGTGATGTATCTGGAACTCCACTGAAGGAGAAATATTATTTAAAGGTGGTCTGGTTTAAGTCTGGTACAGTTTTGAACATTTGCTTCTTCTTAATGTTTCCCAACACTGACTAGATTAAGATGAGACATGGGATGTTTGTTGTGGAGTGTACAACTTTACCTTTACAACTCTCACTAAATGAAATGTCACTCCAGCTGTTAAGAGTCTTCAATATGCTCCAGCTTCTCCTGTAGACAACTCCTTCAGCAAAATGTCAAGTTGTTGACACTTCCATTTCGGCACTTTGCGGTGGACTTAGTAAGTGACCATTGACAGTAACAGAGTCTATCAATTCCATGATAAATCAGCAAGTGCCTAAAAGATTGTGTCAAAGACCTCCACTTCTCTATATTTCTTTCTCCCAGTAGGTATATACTTAATCAAGTCCACCTCTCTGAGTTCTTCTCTGGTTTGATATATATTTGATGTTTTACTCACACTTCATTTGAATAACCTTCCAGAAGTGTCAAGTTTTTCTAGGAAGCATAAAAAAGAAAAGAAGATCATGAATACTGGAAAATGTGGTCAATTACAGCTCTGCACCACAGAGGGGAATGTTTAAATAAATGTAAATTTTAGCCAGGTTCATTCGGGACACGAGTGTACCTGTCCTAACATTAATATATTTGACTCCCACTTGTTTCATCATGAAAGTTAGGGAATTCTCTGACTTGGTGAATTGAAATGCGATCCCCTTGGCACAAAACACATGTTCAGTATTCATTTATTTATTTGGCATCGAAATCCATGACGACAAAGGTTATCAAAGTCATGATCAAACTTTTTTTTATCAGGGAGTCAGTATGCAATGTTTCTTTTCAATGACCGTGTAATGACTGAATCACATCAGCCTCAAGACCAGTCAACATTTCAATACTCCAGTCAGTCTTCACACTGAGTGTCCTAACCATCCTTAGAGAACTAAAAAAAAAAAAATCAACATGAAAATAGATAAATAAAATAAATAAATATAGGGGTGCACCCATGGTCTGCTTTGTACTAGAGTGTACTTTTTCAAAGGTCTAGGCTGTAACTGGTAATGTTTAAGTGCTTTCATCATAGTGACACAACCTGCCCATATACAATTCTGAGACATAGCAGACATATCAACCAAAGTGCTTACACTCCTTTTGCCGAAATTCCTTTTTGTTGAAAGTGTCCCCAAAACCTCATTTTATGATTATCACACACTAAATTTGAAAACAATACCAGTCAAACTGGTAAATATTAAAAAGAAAAAGAAAAAAAAATCACAATTATGCAAACAAGCTGAATGTATTTGAGGTCCTATTCACATGTGACATATTATATGGGGCATTATGTGCGATTTAGGAACTACCCCCCCATGTTTTTTTTTTTGTGGCTTGCTTGCACAGAATGAGCAAAGTCTGGCACTGACATTTTACACCACTTCCTCCACTGATACACAATTTTCATGATTACAGCAGCAGCCCCTGCCCCGCAAAAAAACATTATGTGACCAAAATGACAAAGATCAATCCGTTTCTTCCACAAGCAGATGGCTTGTCACCACAGCATACAGTGCTGCAAAACTGTGGGTGGCTTCGATCACAGGGACACCCTTCTGCATATGGGACTAAATCTATCCCATGGCCGCTTTGTATTTGATCAAATCCTGTTTGAGGTGAACATTCAACTGCTGAAATTATAGATCATCAGGTTTGTGTGATTTGAGGATATCATTGAGATCATTACAAATTTACCAGTGGTCCCCACGGAATTACAAGCAGGACTTCAATCAGTCACCTACCAGTCAGTAAAAATTCACCAATAGTGACTATTATGGCCCCAAGAATTTAATGTGAAAAGGTCAATACCAACATTACATCCCCAGGAGTTGGTGGCTCTGATTTGTTATGTGCCTGAAATAAACCTGAGGGAGCTTGGCTTGAACATTCCGTGAATTTGGAGTCTAAAGACAGAGGTACTGAGGAAAAACACTGAGGTTCTGTAAAAAAGACAAAACAAATAAAAAAGACACCTCTAAATTAAATCCTCAATTGCTCTGGGGTAGTTTGGCCCACTAGATCACGCCAATTGTACTCAAGAAGATTCTAGAGGGTTCACCTGTCCCAAACCACCTGGTTGTGGCATTCCAGCGAGTGAACCAATCACTTTCAAGCTTAGATTCATGTCATCCACAGATTTCAAGGTTACATCTTCATAACAGACTCAACTCTTACATACAGGCAATCAGTTAGGGCTAGCCAAATCTTTTCGGGAAGGTAAGGTTATCCCAAGCCTGATTTATGCAACCCACTTTTTGCTCAAGAACTTCATTTAGGATGTGAAACTTGTGTAACATCTTTCCGTGTGTACTTCATATGTTTGCTGACGTCTCCAAGCCAAAAGTGGTTGGATGTGTGGTAGGCTATCGTTTGGCAATAGTTGTCCATCCAGATGTTACATTTTGTTTTACAGTCTCACAGAGTCTGTTAGTGGCTTGTAGTTTTTTTTCACAATGTTGTTTGGATTGAGTGCAGCTTATTTGACTGATTTGACACAGCAACATGCTCTGCTGAGGAGCACTGCTCCCATTCTGTCCCAACCTTTTGCTACTGCGCGGGATAATAGCAAACAGGAGGCTGTACTTGTAAAAGTATTATTTTCCTGTCTGTCGCACATTTCTTTTGATCTGCTCGTAAACCTGTAGTTTAGAGAGTGACCACTTAATTTCCTCCATTCCAAAACAAAAAACTTAAATCATTTAAGCTTTTTAGGTAGACTTAATGTAATTTTGGTTGAGACATTTTTGCCAGCAGTTATGCGAGTTATCCCTTTTTCAAATGTCAGTGAAATGAATGTGTCATTGTGGAACACAACATTAGACTTTATTTGTTTTAATAGACTGTAGAACATATTATCAACCCAAGACATTGTAATGAATGCTTTTGAACATGCCTTTTAAACATTCAGCGTTTCTAAGATGCCCTGTGAGTTAATTCTCCAATCAATAAATTAGAATTTTCAGATGAGTGACACATGTACAAAATAGATGCAATAAATAATCATAAATAATCTAAATAATCTTTTTAATCCGTTTTATGAAGCCAGCCATGTGATCCATACTACGCAAAACTATGATGAAAATGTTTCAAGTCTCTCTGAAATTTGTTGGTAAGAGTGAATTGTGACAGGGAAGAGAAGAGATTAGAAATTTATATTGTTTTTTTTCCTCCTTTTTTAAGGTTTTGAAGCTTGAAGCAATCTTTATGTTTTTGAGATGTTGCAAAGCAGCAAAAAGAGACAGGTCTTCCTTATTTAGGGATCCTTCACAGACAGGGCTTAAGAAGTATGTCTCAGCTCTTACATACAATACTACAATTAGGTCTGACGGGTAGTGTAAAAAGCAATTGAGTTGGTGAGGGACACATTCTTACTGTGAAGAACACAGAGGGACTGATCAGGTCTATCTGGATTTTGCCTGACAATAGGAAGTCATTTATGATAAGTGGTTTAGAGCATTTCATGTGTATGATTTAAGGACTTTATGAACTGATTGGTTGTAGTGAATTGAGGTTGCTGGTGGCTCTGATAAGTTATCTGCCAGCAAAGCATCTTTAGGAGTTTGACCTGACCGGGCTTCAACATGCCATGCTAAAAAATAACAAAGGCAAGATTTCTGAAAAAAAAATGGAGGAAAAAGAATATTGCTGAAACTGTCTCTGAATAAACCGCCTACATATCACAACCTAGGTTTGGTTAAGTGGAATGAGGTAACAACACCAAAGAAGGGTTTGGTATAGTACCCTTGGCCAAAAGAGCTGGTCATTGGGAAACATATGTCGTTGCAAGGTAGTGAATTCACTATGCTCTATGTCCATCTCCTGAGATAGGGATACTTACATTTCACACTGGGATGATCAGGTTACACCTTCATGTCTAATGCAATGTCAGTGGAAAGGTGCTAGGTTATGCGCTTGCTTAGCCATGTTAAATATTAAGGATATTATAAACCATGTTTATTGGATAATCTTACATTTAGCCTTCTATCAGATTACCTGCTCCACTCTACAGGGGCTTGCAAATTCAAATAAACTATTTTCCCTGTTACAGTGATCCTTAAATAAATTTTTAATTATTTCACTTGAAGAATTTAGCTTGAGAAAGATGTGATAGACAGTGCATTTTGTTTGACACCTCTACCCATACATATTATTTGCAGACAATTTAGTATGATAAGGCTAAATAAGCCGCCCACTGTCTTCTTTTGTCTATTTGACCATTAGATATGGTTATTTAAAGCGACATCTAGGGAACAGTGTTTTTACTGTTTATTACTGCGCATACATACATTTGTACTTATTTGATACTTGTTCCATGTTAATCTTGTGCTGCAAAATGAAGTACAGGTGCACTTAATTGACTTTGTCGGAATTTTCTTGATTGTGGTCCAAAATATTATAATGACAAGTAAATACACCTCACCTCCCAGCTAGTTAACATATAACATAATATATATCACCACACATACAGCTGTGAAACCAAAAGAATCAAGTTTACAGTTATAACAAAACATTAGCAAACCTCCCCTCTCAAAGTTGTACCTCTCAGGCCAGGATCACAGCAGCTGAAGCTAAATAAAAATGGAACACCATCAAGGTCACGGTGCCACAATCCACTCAAGCGCATTGCCATGGTTAGTGGGAAATGTCAAAACAGATGTTTTTCATATTAGCTTTGTGGTGCAGAGTTGATGAGTGCTCAGTTGCATTAGCACAACGTGCTGTGCTCCTAAAGGAATCACATTCAATTTCATCTCTCCCTAATTATTCGCAATAAACGGCCACTCTCTCAGCGTCAATTCATGAAACTCTCTCTTAGGACCTGCACTGCCAACAGCCATTAGCCACACCTACACACTTTATAGAGGTGGCATTGGTCTGTTTCCGTGTCCTCCAAAGGTCTATTAAATTGACCTTTCAACATCATCATTTAGATAATTTTCACTTGAGGGTCTGACAAATACAGCATGTACTCATTTTATTATTTTTTTAAATTTTTTGTGTTTTAAATGTGATAAACCACGCATAGCAACTTCTAAATAAATTGCCCCAATTATAAACATAACATTAAATGAGTGGTAGTTTTTAGAAACGCAGCCTTCTTTTTAGCAATATTGAAAAGGAGTCCAATAATGGTTGTCTCTGTTATCCTATATATCTGCGATGTGTGCCTCAGTTCAATTACAACACAGCTTATTTCGAAATTCTACCACTGTTCTCACTGCAGGGAATGGACAACGTATGTTGAATCATGTTGAATTGTAGAAAACTGGGATTTATTAAAAAATTATTGAAGCGTTTTTCACACAGGAATTATGCTCATGTTTTGTATTCTTTTATGGAAAATTTAACCTATCTTTACTGAAGAGGTTACAATTTAGAATTTATCTATAATTCAAAAAAGTCAATAAAATATCATTCAATTCATGCACTCTGCATGGATACTTGAATATTCTAATAATTCTAAGAATGAAACTTTGTAATTCATAGAAAGATTTTCACATAGATTTCCGATTCAGAAAGCTATACCATTGTCAATATATTGAAAGAAATAAGGTGTACATTTGAAAAAAGGTTACCACTGATTTATTTGACAGTGACATGATTAAAACAAGGTGTAAAATATTTGTTTTGGAATAGGAGTGTAAAAGGAACATACGGAAATACATGGCAACTGGACTTTCATTCTCTTCATTCTCATTAATTCTATCTTGCTGTTTCAGGTTAAACTGACCATGAGGAGATGCTGGGGTTTCAGGTCTGGTGTTAGTCTAACTTGAAAGACTGCGGTATATTAATGAATGAGTTTTACAGCAATCAGGTTGCATGGAGTTGCTTTGTCATAGTTTGGCTTGGTTGTAGTTGTTGACCTCACCAGATAAGTTGTAAGGTGCACATGGATCTGCAGGTATGCGTGTGTGGCTCTGTCTACGGACGGTGTTGTATGTATGTGAAAGGTTGGGTCGAAGACCCCCTCCTCTGTTAACTTAAGGTGGCTCCAGTTTGACAAGGATAGCTTCTCCTGACACCTCTCTCAAACCATATGTCTTCTGTGGCCATAATGCGGACACTGCTGTCTTCAAAGGAGTGGCCCTTCCCCCTTTTGGTGTAGAGGTTAGGGTAAGAGGATCACAGAGACCTGTCCAGAAAATGTGATTCTCCTGGGTTGCTTTTGCACAGGTTTCTTTTTTCACCAATGTAGAGGTCATCACAATTCTCATTGCACTGAACAGGGTTCACCACATTCTCAACTTTATGTATGGTTGCTCTTTCCTTGGGGTGCATTAGTCTTTACCTCAGGGTGTTGTGGGGTCCGAAATGTCCCTAAATTTGATGTTTGTTGAAATCTCTCTGAGTTTGTTAGAAATATCATCAATATATGGTATTACAATGTCCTTGCATTTGTTTCTGTTTTCCTTGTGCTCTCTTCTCGCGGTTTCTGTGTTGGCGAAGGCCCAATTAGGGTAGCCACAAGATTTTAGGGCTTTCCTCATGTGTTGGGCCTCTGTTTTCCTTCCTTCAGCAGTTGTCGGGCTGTTTTCCGCCCAATGGCGGAGAGTTTTAATGAACTTTAGTTTGTGTTTCAAGAGGGTTGTGAGAGTCAAAAAAACAGCTACTGATTGATATGCTTTGGTTTTAGGTAGATTCTTATGTCCAAAACTGTCCAGTAGAATATGTAGTGAGCAGTTTAAGGTAGGTAGTTTATCATCAGGGACATCCTCCCAGGTGAATTTAATGTAGGTGTCAACCATATTTAGGTGTGCCATGAGAGCTTCCTCCTCATTTCCTGATTTTAGTTCGCTTGTTATCCACTTACCTGAACCATGTTGTGACCCTGAAAAATAAGAATGCCCTGTTATCTTCCTCTTCCGCTTATAAAACTTATAAGTTTGCTGCTATAGGAGATACCCATGGCACAATTAGGAACCCCATTCATTGCTGCACATCGATTCCCTCACTAAACGCAACAAACCCTTTCAACTTAGACCAATGCCCAACCCCAAACCCAGTATTTATATACCAGAAACACCCCATTGTCGGTAAGAAGTGAAGAAGCCTCTCTGATGAGAGAAGCGTCTTCAGAGAGAAACTAAGATTGGTGTTAATGATATAACTTGACAGTGATTGACCATGACCTGGATGACTGAGGTCCTTCACAGACACATTACTATGGAATGTGTGCTGTCATTAAACATCAGTTGGATCCTGCCTGAATAGTTTTTGGAATTAGAAATTGACAACCTATGATCTTATTTTTGCTAAAATGGCTTGAAGCAAGTAAGCAAGCAACCAATGAAATCAATGAACCAAGCACACGTCAGAGTACTCAACCTCCCCTAACAATCATCCTTTCACCTCAGAAGAGGGTTTGTATTCCAGTTCAGTGCAATATGCCAACAGCCCTCAAGCCGCACAAATGCTTCTTATTTTCACTGCAGTCTCTCTATGTCTCTTTTATGAGGCTTCTGCCAGAGCAGGACGGCTCTTTGGGTTTAGGAAAGAAAAGGCCCCACTCCCGCCAAAAAACGGTCAGTGGTGGAGAAACAATGGCACGCCCTGTGTGATTCTCACTGCTGCTCGAACCCCTTCCTCCTTCCTCTAATCCTCTGTTCCTTTCATTTGTCAGATCATGGTTGCCTTCTTGAATTGGTTGTGTCAGCTTTGGCCCAGGAACACTGAGACAACCTGACCAATATGGTCTTGTCTCTTGCCAAACGGACAGAGAAGAAAGGGGAACGGAATGAAAGATATGTGTTAATTGCTACAGGAATCTAGACAGTTTGGATAAACTTGTTTGAGAAATGTCTGAGTATTAAGACAGAGGCAGGGCTAAAAGTGGCCCTATAATCCAACCAATTCAGATTTGCTATACTTCCACTTGCGACTTGTGTGGCAGTCGCTCTCAGCTGGGTGCGTGTTTTTGCATGTGTTTGTCGCAGTGATGTGGATGCTGGCGGTTATGTAAATGGAAAGCCATGAGTAATTGGTGTTGGCAGATATTGAAGCGATCTATACATTCAAGATGCAAAAGAAAAAACAAAAAGATTGAGCAGAGGCTGTTCCCACAGACATGAAGTCAGCATACCGTAGTCTGATAATTATAATTTTCCCGGAGGAGGGGGGCATTTGTTTAGATGTCACATTTTTATTTGCTAGTTTTTACAAACTATGCCAAAGCCAGTAAGGCAGTTAAACACAGAGCTGTGAAAGTGATTCATGCAGTAGTATTTGTCTGCATTTCAACCCCCAGCAATACTTTCATTCACTGTTAAAGCTCTTACAGAAACTATTAGAATAAATCATGAAATCTTGTCATCAAGTACCTTCACTCTCATTCACATCTCAGGGACTCGGGGCAAAGAGACATTACAAGCAATTTCGATGAGTTTATGGGACGGGATGCATGGAGAGACGAAGATTAATGGTTTCAACTTTATCTTGGCGATCAATTTCCAATAAAGCTCAATGAGTAATTAAATTGTGACCATTAAACAGTGAGTTGATTGATGTGTCATGTCAGGGTAAAGTAGTTCCAAAAGCCTGCAGGTGATTCTTTTACAACTCTGATATGGAATTCCAACTGGAGTTTTTATTATTTGACAGTGCTCCACAGCTTGTTACCTGGACATGTCGGTAAGAAAGATAGCTCTGGCATAGTATTTTTGTTCATAAACTTTTGGAACCAGTCATTGAATTTACTCCTCAGAATATTACAAACATATTATCATAATATCCTCTA
The DNA here is from genome assembly GCA_901007705.1 of Fistularia tabacaria. Classification (NCBI taxonomy): domain Eukaryota; kingdom Metazoa; phylum Chordata; class Actinopteri; order Syngnathiformes; family Fistulariidae; genus Fistularia; species Fistularia tabacaria. The sequence goes on from CAAKHD010014271.1 coordinate 114,170, forward strand.
TTCCTCAAAGATCAAACATTCAATATTTTATCTGAGATTTGATACTTTGATCAATAGAAGATACTCTGTTGAAGATACTTTCTTGAATTCAAAGATAGAATAGAACAACCTTTCAGTCTGACTTTGCTCCTGAATGTCTTTGTGTGATGAAGAGACACTCATGTTTTGATAGTTAGCCTTTCAATGTGAAGGAAGTGCTCCAACAAAGGAATTTTAACCATTTTTTCATAACTCCCTTTTATTGGTATTCTTTCATCACTGACTGTACCTCCTCCGAGATTCAAATAAATCCCTGCTGTTATTTTTGTATTTATGACGTATTATAGCCAGAAATTGCATTTTTTAGGGTCATAGTAGGTTGACTCAAGGCAAGCGTTCCATCTTGTTCTCTGCAGGTTGCCCTGCTGGTGTTGGAGTTCAGGATGAGGGCAGATTTCTGATGGTTGCAGTCTTAGAGGCATTGATAGGGCAGGCCAGAGGGAGGTCTGATAGATGAAAACAAGGCCCCTTTAAGGGCCCCTTTAAGTTTGGGTCAAAGAGGGCCAACTGAGAACCAGACTTGACAAATATGAATGACCTGACTGGCAAGCACAGTTGCAACCTCAAAAACCTCAACCAGACCTTTGACCACTTTGTAAATTGAGTGTGATGAAGTTCCAGTCACAACACTGACCTATAGAAACAAAAGTTGACACTGATAAGCATTTCGTTTTCTGACTAGCTGCACTGAAATTTTCAGAGGTACCAGACGAGGCATGATGTTCCGTGGAGTTACATGAAGAAAATGCCAGCGTGGTGGGCTGTGGTCGGGTGCCAGTCAGGCCATCATCAGAAGAAAAGCGATCCCCATGAGGGAAGATATCACCATAGCCTTTTGGCTGACAGCTCCAGGGCCCTTACTGAAAAATCAATGTCCATTTGTGGGTCCAGCTCACCTGGCTGTCTGCCAGCTCTGCTGAAGTCACCTAATGAAGCCTGATCCCGTTACCTGATTCCTGATTCACTGAGTCAAAGTGACTTTGCAGCTGAAGTCATCTGCCCATGAGGGACCCCTGGGGGTGGCTTCAAAACAAATCGTGCAAGTTGTTTTGTTGTTTTTATTTACATTCCCTGCTGAAACATAGATGATTAACATGCAAATCTACTACACTCTAAAATAGCATGCAGATATTATTACAATTGTAATCATGCTTAATAATTTTTTTTTAATGCTTCTTGAAGTAAAAACATACATTTATGCATTTGTTGTGAGTCTTACAAACTTGACACAATTATGTATCCAAAAGCATGAAAATGTTTCAAAATGTTTAGTTATACAGAATACCAAGGTTCATGCACAAAGGCACTTTTGGCAGAAAAATCTTCATGTGCCCTGTAACAGTATGCACAGGTGATTTCTGAGTTATCAGAAATATCAGTGATTGGCCAGCAAATAAGTTTAATGTCATTATCTCTGCTTCAATTCTTTTTATACCGTGATGGTTTTATTATTTTGTATCATCAAAGGAGAATAAGCTTTATATCAGCTAAGTCTAGAGTTCAAAAAATGTTGTATGCATCTATTTCAACAAAGCACATAATTTTGACCTCCCTGATGCATTCTTACCAAACAGGGTAGGTTGATATATATTTACTAAATAAAAACTCATTTTTAGTAGTATTCATAAGGTTCCTAGTGTGTGTCTAGACATGATACCTGAGCATAAAAAAGATGATTTCTTTTAATGTTTTGTTATTTCTTGTGATTACATAAATCAAAAATATAAGGCTTCAGAATCAAATGCATGACGGAATAATCACTGTTTATTTGAGCATGAGTAATATATTTTTCAGACCAAGCAAACAGCAAGGGAAGACAGAGTAGTCTGTGTGGATGTGAGCATTATTTGCCAGAGTGTGCTGACCTACAAGTGTCCGGAGAACCCAAACCAAATGGTCATAATTCAACAATCTGAATTCAACCTGACCTGACTGGAAACTCACCAGTGCTGACCATAATTAGAAAATTATTGTATATATCTATGTATGTATGTATGAATGTTAATTGCGTATGGTTTCGAAACACATGCAAGTGCTCTATGAAACATTGTTTATTTAGACTTTAAAGCCTGAATCTATATTTTTAGAGGGCGAAGAGATAAGAATGCTTAGATTGCTTCTGCAATATTTTTTATCTTCTCTTCTCATTTGTACAGCATTTTGACTGAAAGTACTGTATAGACAAACCTATTATTACAATTATTCTTATTCTTATTACTGCAGACATACTAGTATATATGTATGTGTATGTGTGTGTGTGTGTGTGTGTGTGTGTGTGTGTGTGTGTGTGTGTGTACTTGTATTTATTTTTCCGACCCCAAAATTATTTATTTATTTGTAGGGTCCTTTGTATAATGAAACTGAATATCTGCTTGGAACTGGAAATGCAATAATTTTTTTATGTATCGGATACATTATGACACCAATTGACCTTTGATTATTCATACATCATTTTTGATATGAGTATATATATATATATATATTTACATATATATACACACACATGTATATATATTTATGTATACTATAGGATATATAACATAGTATATAGTGTTTATTTCACTCAAGAATTTGTGACTTAAACTCTGAACTTTAAATCTAGCGGGGTACAGTAGATAAGATCAAAAATGACCTTCTGACAGGCTGACTGACTACTCATTCATCCATTCATTCATTCATTCATTATCTACCTGTCATTGGGTGAGAGGTGGGGTACACCATGGTCCGGTCGCCAGGCAATCGCAAGGCCACAAATAGGGACAAACAACCATTCAGTGTCTCATTCACACAGTAGGGCAATGTTCCCAATTTTTCACTGACTGCTCGTAAGGTTAAATTTCATATGAAACGTCATTTGGCGTGGACTGAAAAAAACTGTTCGGAATCATCTGGAAGGTTATTCAATCTTTCAACAAGTGACAATCTCTAATTTCTATGCGAGAAAGCAACTTCAGCTCAGAGGCTTTGGGCTTCCACTCAGAGCTGTGAAAGTGATTACCACTGAGGTTTTTGTCCGCTTTTCACCCCTCAGCAACACTTTAAATTTTTGTTCAACTTTGACAGAAAATAATTGTATCAAGCATGAAATTGTGTCATCAAATACCTTCACTCTCATTCACATCTCCAGGGCTCAGGGCAAGGAGACATTGCCACCCGGTTGAGTAAATTTATTGAAAGGGACACATGGGGAGAACAAGATTAATGGCTTCAACTTTATCTTGGCAAATCAATTTCCAATAAAGCTCAAAGAGAAATTAAAATCTGGCCAGTGTGAGCAGTAAACTGACTTGATTGATGTTTTAGGATAAAGCAGCTCCAAAAGCCCGTAGTTGATTCTTTTATAGCCTGGATACTCAGTTTAAACTGAAATTTAAACTACACAAAAATATACAGTAGTAATAAATGCATACATATATTTGGATTTGTAATTAACATACTGTGAACACAAAAGAAACATTTAATATAACATGCATCATTCTGTGGTTTGACAACCACCTCATACCATCGAATAATGTTTTTGTCCGCAAATATGGAAGCGTATCTATCTTCATCCATCACATAGGATGCTAGAGTGACTTAATTCTCACTCCATCTGGTAAATTCATTTAAATTTGATCATTTGCCTCTGCTTTGCAGCTTCCTCGGTTGGTCAGGTCCAGCTCATTCAGAGCTCTCTCATTGCCCTGCTTGACCCAAAGCGCTGACTGACAGGAGGCATTAATACACCAATATTATACTAAAGTGACATGTGTTTCTGACATATCGAAAATGTTGTTGGATCATGCTGCACAGCATTAACAGTCTGAGTGATGACAACTTAAATGTTAAAACTATAGTTTAAAACTTTTTCACGTAGGAAAACCAAAGCATCCCCTCTCTGTAATAGCTGACTGTTAATGAGTCATACCGGGATGGATTGCTTTGACCAAAACGTGGCCTGTATGCTAGACTATACACTCTACTGTGGATTGTAGCTGTGGTCATCTTTCTAGCCCTGTGGATAAACCACCATAATATCACAGCTGAGACTGAGGCTTTTCTTCCAGTCACGCGACTCATTTTACCATTAGATGGATAGAAGGACTGGTATTGTGTATTGAGATTCATTTTTAGCCCAAGCTTGGACTGTGGTCTAATTGTATCCGGGAAACCTTTTCTGTGTGTAAACGCTCGGCCACTCTTCCTGATCATTATGTTAAATGTCAGCTGGCTCTAAAGTTGTGGCCGAGGCAGCTGAGCAGCAAAGCCACCTTTCTTCGGTGGATTAATGCTCTCTGTGAAGTTTCATCTGTCCACGGCTGAAGGGCCGGCAGCAGCAGCAGTCTGTAATCCTTCGAGCCACAACAGCAGTGCCTGATCCAAGGTGGAATGAAACATCCAACTGTAAAACCCCAATCAGAATTAAAATCCCAGTAACTCGAGTGGACTGGGGCAGCAAGCTGATCCGGTGGCTGATGATTACTACATGGAGCAGATATACAATCCCTCTCCGTCCCTCTCTGTCCTTTGCTCTTCCCTCCAGCTTTGGATAAGAAAAGGGGTTTTTAATGATGAGGTGTTTAAAAGAGCATTCCTAGTGTACCTTTTCAAAAGTGTGAGTCATATTGGTCTGGGGGAGAGGAAGGAGGAGGGGTGAGGTCAGTGAGGGTGAGGAGTCGAGAATGATGAGGAGGAAGATGCTGTAAGAATGGAGGGAGGAAGAGAAATTGAGAGTGTCCTGCCATTAAAGTGGACGATGCTCTCTAAGCATTCATTATCATATGACGTAGTCTTTCTGTATCCCTTGTCTGTCCCTGGTCTAACCCTGAAATCATGCTGGCTTTCAGTCTGTGCTCACTGAAGGGGACACAGAGGAAGAGGCCTGCCCGGTTACACATCTTCAACATGCATGCAAAAATGTGTTGGTACCATGAATGCCTCCTTCAGTGTCGCCATCCCACACGACACCGAACATCCTTGTCGCCAGAGCTCCGGTTCTCCAGTCCCTCCTGTCTCAACACAGTGGAGCCTCACAGAGAAAGCAGTGTGTAATGCAATTTGGTTGATTAAAAGAAAACATTAAAGCACTACCTTATTGAATTTGATGGCACGTACGGATCCGGATCTCACCGGCCACTCTGTTTTATTGGCTAGGATAAAGGGAATCACGTCATTCCTCATCACCCCCTACCTCCGCACCACCCTCCCCACCTTTGAGCCCCGCCTTTCTTCATCTTTTCCAGCCACAGACAAACCTTGGCAGTAGGACATCCTGGCAGGGACAGAGATTTGTTTAGACCCCCCTCTCAACTCTCTTTTCCCATCTCTTTTTTGACTCCCCGCCCTTTCTCACTGCGCCTCTCTAACCTTGGCCAACACAGCGGTGAGCGTAGGGAACGGAGTGATAGAAGGCGGGACATTACAAAGAGATGAAGAGAAAGAGAGAGAGCATAACTAAAGAGAAGTAATTTTGTTTGTGTCCATAAACAGACTGACAATCATCAATCTCATGAACGGGCAGGTCAGAGGTAGCAACCTCCGTCACTCTCTGATCAAGATGACTCATCCCTTGTTCCAAACAGTTTTTAAGTCTTGTACTCTATAATTTAGTCTTAGACATGACTTTTCAAGGGGTTGGGGGTGCAGGGGATGGGAGCGGGTTGCCTTCACTGAATATCAAACACCTGCCAGTCTCCTCAGCGGAGGCCAAGTACGCTCTTAGCTCGCCATATCCAGTCCATTTATTAGAGTTATGGTGATGGGTCTGGTCGGCCCTGGTCGTGTGCGGGAGCAACAAAACAACTTCTGAACAGAAGTCCTGTATTTAGATGACATCATCTGTGGCTGCAAGAAATAAATAAAGGCCTGGGATGACGTAATGTATCGCCGGTATGTGAAGCCACTGATTTAGACTTTTAATCAATATTGGCCTCGGTGCATTGTCAACTCCAAAGACTTCATTACATCACCAAAAGAACAAAGAAACTTTTTGTGCATGTAGGAATGACAGCAGACTTTGTTTGTTGGATTTGGGATTGATGTTCGCTTCCACTTAAGGTGATTGATAAATCACACAGCAAGAATTTCTGTAGGCTTAAAACAAAGGACTTGTTGGATGATTGAAAACAACCATAAAATGTGATTTTCAGGCAGAACTCATGAAAAAAATAATCCATTACATTACATTGAATGATGTCACAGAGTTACCATTGGGGGTCTCGGCTTGTATTCTGTCCTAACCAAAGTTTTCTTGGAGGTGCGATATTGTAGTAATCTCTCTTAACACTTTTCCACGAAAATGACTGAAGTCGATAATTGTGGTTTCACTGCCAGCTGCACATAATAAGCACGCAACCTATCAGAGATACTCAACACAAAGTGCCTTTGGAACAAGCAAAGATGCAGTCAGATTTTTATACATTTTGCTGCCAATGAAGCAGTTTTTGAGAACTGTTTAGACGTAGTCACAATCTGCAGAAAAGATCTTAAAGAGTTTGCAAGGGAAACTGACAAAGACTTCAGAAACAAAACAAAATTACCACATTTTGTTTCCAGTGCAGCTTCCTGGAACATGACCTGATCAATGACTGTGACCGTTGCAAAGTCAGTTGGCTCTGGAATAAATGCTACTTTGTGGAGTCAATGGCCAGATATTGGCGCGATTTTATTGATTTCTGGACCAGTGGAAATCGGCAATGTGTTAACCGGAGGAGAACATATTAAGTCATAAAAACACTTCAAACACTGGTCTTGTCAGAGAGTAAATTTGATAAACGAAAACAACAAACTTTTTTACGATTCCCTGAATGGAATCATGTTATTAAACATACCAAGCACATTCTATTTAAGCTTTGGTCAACTCTCCCGTAGTATGTGAGGAGAATATTACGTTGAGCGCCATTAACAACCTCCCCACATGCATCTAAAAGGGTTTTTACAATTAGTTTGGATGCTGTGTGAAACTTTGCCAGTGAAAAATTTTCTCTTGTGTAACACATTTAACAGCTGCCGCTGAGCAAACCCACATGTTCTGCATTGTCAAGGGGAAGAAGGGGATACAGTATCAATTAGCGGAGGAGGGAAGCTTTATCGAAACAAAATTCCCAAATTATTAGCTGTTCACAGGAAACCCTACAATTAGAGCCCCGTTTGGCAGATTTATTGGCTACATGGGTGTCTTTTAGGTCCAATAAATATCTGCACATGCATTATTTGAATTCCTCCTTGTCAGTTTACTAATCTAATTTTCCTCTGCATCACTGCAAGGTGGAACATGAGGTGAGGGAATATTGGAAAGAGAAATATGAGCACAGAGTAGATGAGAATTTCAGAAATAAAGAAGAAGAGGTGGGGGGTGGGGTTAGGCAGCGAAAGCAAATTTGAAGGTTAGAATGATGCAAAAGCACCGCCTCGCATTGGTGAGCAATGCCCCCAGGAAACCTGAGATGCGAACAGATACAGTTCTATGCTAGAGTTTCCCGCAAAGAGCCCCCTTCACGGCAAAGCATCGAGGGAGGCGGGGGCAGGAAGGTTAGCAGGGTGGAGGTATTATTGCGTTAAGACATCAGATCCAGGGCATCATCAACTGTGTATCAGTTGCATAATACTTTGAGTACATGGAAAAAATGTGCAGCAAAAAACAAAACTGAAAAACAAGATGCACGGGGAAATTAGGAGGAAAGCGAGTTGGTGAGAAGCAGGAGAAGAGAGACTATAAGTCATTGGAAAGAAATACCAAGATGAGTGTGAATCTAACAATTCAATGAGATTGTGAAAGATCTTTGGTGGTGAAATGGAGCTTTATAACCTCTCATCATCTCAGACTGGTGGTGATGTGAAGAGGCACAGGCCTGAATGAATTATTCAGATTTTGGCGGGTTGGGATCCTCCGGGACTCTTGTTCTCCTTGAGCGATAGAGCTCCACTTGACGGTAAACACTCACTGGGACAAACAAAAGGTCCTTAAAAAAAGACCTATGCACTTAACTCCAACTGCATCTCCTTCACTTACCCCTCATCCCGACCTTAGCCAAGATCAATACACAGCTGGAGCCAGATGTTGCACAATACCTCACTGGGGAAAGAAGGTCTCTAAGAGGAAACCTCCAAAGGAAGTTGTGTTCCTGCATTTATGAATGTTCTCCTGTGTATGCCAAGAGATTGCAGGGGGCAAAAACATTGATGTTACAGGCCAGAGTGACTTCAGTGTAACTTTCATGCTTTTTTTGTGTGTGTGTGTTTTTTCTTCAAACCATGTACGTTTGTAGAGAACCACAGTGATTTACAGAGCTCAGCTATGTAATCCTGGGATTTCACACAGCCTATTCTCAGAGCATTAGACTCTCGATGCTGACAAGACAATAAGTGCAATGCATTGGGTTTACGCTCCAGCTTGTGTTGTGAGGTCTCATGCTGCCATCTCCAGGTCATCAGCAGCTATTGAGGAAACAAATGACAGCCAAAAGTCCAATTAAACATCTATTGCATCTCATCCTTGCCTTTTCTTGTATAATCTACATCATTTTCAGTGCAGGTGGTGACTTTTTTATTCTTTAATTTTACAATCACAATTAATTCATGTATTAAATGTGTACATACTTTTTTTCCGTTGTTTTAAACTCATGAAAGCTGTTGGACAAAATACAGCAAATACAGAAATTCATAAGCACAAATATACAATTTAAGATATCTTCTTCAACTTTTATTGTTGTTAGTGACAAACAGATGCACACAGTTCCACGTGAAGTTTTGGTGAAATGTGCGTGTGAGTATATAATGTGGGTGCACTGACACCCATCTCAGTACTGAAATACTGTTGACACGCTCTCCCGTCAGTATCATCTCATCACCACCCAGAGGCTTGCTGACAGCTTTCACACAACACCAGGGTCAAATAAAGCATAGCACAGACCATCAGCTGTTCATCGCCCGCGGGGTCTCAACCCCAGACACAACATTGACACTGATTCAAACGCCTGCACGGGATTTGCTTTCCAGGTCGAAGTTCAAAAAGAAACGCAATTGCCTGGAACATATTTTTCTGAAATATCTTAAAAATGGGACTCAAGTCAAACTTAAATATGATGTAAAATGTGTAGAATGTATCGTCTCGTTTATTGTTTCTATTTTGTTTCTGGATAGCGTGATGAAGAGGACAGTCTTAAGAAGAAGTTTGGTTCAATACAAGTCTATTAGAAAGTGACTGTAAGTGATCCTTTTTATTTGGTTCATTTCATCACTAATGGTATTTTTCAGTAAAACTTTTGTGGTCTCGGTTTCAAGTTTGCAGGAAAATGGACACTAAAACAAAGTGTGCTTTAGGATGTGGTCACCATGTGATTGGCATGTTGTAACAACAGCCAGCCTGAATCAAGGTCAGGATATATGTGCTCCACCAAAACCTCTCTGTCTTGTCCTAATATAGTAATGTCTTGTTCCAGAAAACCAAGGTGGGCAGAGTTAAAAGAAAATGCTTGTTACTTTGCCTTTCAACCACATTTCTATGAAATACACAAAGAACACCAAAACAGCAGCATTTAATTTTAACAGCCACCAAGGGTTTTTCATATTATAGTGTAATAATGACTTAATATCACCACATCCCTGTTGGTAGTTGTGTGTGGCCCCCTGATCATTATTATAATCCAGGATTAACAAGGGCAATGTTGGTCTTGTAGCACAACTAAATGGACTTCACTAAAATTATGGACAGACAAACGTAGTGTACATAGTATGAAACTTAATGATGAATGACTTTCCTACTCTGGACCCTTCATCAGTTTGGTGTTTTATCAAGATGAGATAGAGGATCAGAGAGGATTAATCATCGTGGCCATCCCTAGACATTTTCACCAGGTCTCAAACAGACGTTCACATCTTCAGTTTGACATGCACTGCAGTAAATTAAGTACTAAATGCGAGCTCAGATGCAAAAATATATTCAAAACACAAATTTCATGATTGATTTTGCAGACCAGGCTTCTCAATCTGTGCCTATTACCTTGACAACAGAGAGATCAATCAAAATATCTCGAAGGTTCCTCTCAGACAGAGTCCATGTAGACATTCAATTCTATGAAACTTCATTACACATCCAAGCTATTTCTGTGATCCTTTTCTCTTCTTTTTGAATCACCAAATCTGAAGTCGACATTTAAAGAGAACTTTAAAAAGGCTCACTTGAAGACTCCTTTGTAGAATGTATGCTGCTATGGACTCAATTCTTACATTCCATTCACCATACACGCTTTTATAAATGGCCAAGATTCTCTTCTCTGCACAACAAGTGGTTTTATTTGATTTTAACCAGACATCAATTCAATATTTATGAACAGATTACCTAAAATTCAAGAAATGGATGGGGTTTCTTTGACTAAGCATTTAAAACTATATATTATCAAACACTGTCTTTGTGGCTATTGTAAAAACACTCATCAATCTTATGCAATAAGAAAGGGCCTGTTGCAAACTATTCATCTCCATTCTGGTGATGTAGTTTTGCTCTCGCTGTCTCTGCGATTGCCAGAGCTGCTAAGTCTGGCCTGTGGTTCAGGTGGTGTCACTTGAGAATTGGAGCAAAGAGCATTCTAAGCATCACCAGAAAGAGACTCCTCTAGATCCTGTTGCCTGCTGTGAGTTAAGCTCATTCCATGTGACAATGGTTGTGAGGGGATGATTTGTCAAAGATTCTGTGGAATATGGAAACATGGCAACAGTCTTTCCATCTCTTGAGGTGCATGTTACTTTGTATAGTTGTCCATTTCTCATTTTTGACAGTGTGGTCAATAATAATGACTGGTTTTATGTCCTCCTGAGCTCTTGTTCCTGCAGCCCTATCTAATTTGTGTATAATGAATTACATTTTCAGCTTCCATCTGCATGCAACCAGATATGGAAGAACGGACAGGCTAATTGTGTTTTTTCTTATAATGTCAAGTTTTCTTTCTGTTCCTCTCCTCCATCCATCTACATATGAATGGCTGTTGTTCTCCTGCTCTGACATTTCATCATTTTGGGAGGCCATCAAAAGGCACTCATTGTATATCCAAATGTCACATTTGGTCTCTCTTCCAGGTCCCCCTTGAGGCTTGTTAATACCTTCTTGTAACATACACAAATGCACATCACATAAACTTTAAGACATACCTAAAACCATGTTTTTAAATCACATGGACCTATAAATCAGATGAGTGGGCCAATAGCTATGGAGAAATGACAATGCTTGATCACAATTATGCACTTTTATGATCACAGTGTGACTGCCCCTGTGGATTTTGCTAAGAAGGTTAATTAATTCTAAAAGATGAAAAGGAACACACTGAAATATTTTCTTTGAAGAAAGATTATTTGTCAAACTGTGAGTGAATTTTTGAGCAGCGTGTAGCTCGTTATATTTTTTTCTGACATTCGTTCTTCAGTTTGATTGGTTATTCTGTTGTTCTTCCATTACTGTGATTGGTTTTAAATCTAATGTGTTGCAAAGGCATATCATATACAGCTGTCGTCTTCGCCTGCTGGAAATCTAAAAAGACCTGTCAAAGACCGGACATATCCATTTTGGCAAGTCCATCAGGCAATCCCAGACATTAATAAAATGATAAATATTGTAATATATCAATATCATAAATGACATTATCTTTAATCAAATTTATGTGATATAAATGTATATTTGGAAACTCTTAAACTCCATTGATTTCCAGCTGAAACAATGAGACAAATGTCTATCAGGGAATGACTACAGAAACATGACACAAAAATATGGATATAATGTACAGGAATAATGAAGGGACATTGAAATTTGGTCAAGACACTTCCTCACTGAAGTCTGTTGTTCAGATGTTAAAGGATGAAATCAACAAGTGTGTTCTTGGCTAAATGCTGCTCACATTCTTGTCCACTTATTCATTGTGAGAAATTTGTGAGCAACCGCTATTTACTGAAATTTGTTGCAACTTCAAAGGCATTATGGGGGCAAACAGGTACCCAAGGAATACCACACATGACTGAAAAACTATTAGCCACTTCATACATATGAAAAATTATAGTTATTATATCATTAAACCACCCACTGTGTAACTACATCAGGAGCATGGGCGCAGAATCGTCTTCCACACACAATGCATTAAAAGTCCTTTATGTGAATGATCTTAGAGGGATGTAACACGGATTGCCTCTCCTCAGTGGTTGAATGGTTTTACTGTAAGATTGATCCAACTTATCACCTCATTTCCGTTCTCATCAACCTTAGTGGCCAAAGGGCAGATAGTTTAGCCATCATTGGTGCCAAATACAAAACAGGAAAAGTTTATGGAGGCATTTGCCTTGTTTTTGTGGGTCTGATTGCGTCCTGCACAATGAGGAACATGAGAGACAAAAGTGAGTTTAACCGGGGGCTAAGTGACAAAACAACTCTGAGGCCTTTCATTTTTATAACCATGTAGAAGATAGCAAACTGAAAATGGAAATTGATTCGATACAGAGCTACAGATTTCTCCTGCAAAAGGAAATAGTAATTTGATATAGCTTACTACACACTGGTGTTCTAATTTGGATTTCTAACTAATTTGTCATGTTAGGATGGGAAGAAAAGGTGGCAATCGCTGAAACTTAATTTATCGAGAGCACAGGCACCACGAGCGTATAGCTATTGATTCCAAAAACAGGGAGAAACTGTCCAAGAGAGTCTTATAAAAGGGATGTTGTTGCAGTAAATTTAAAACAGTCTGGCTAAGTGCATCAAGGGCAATGAGTTTTGTAGACTACATTAACAATACAACAAGCTTTCTCAAGAACCAATATGCACATTGACTAAAAATATCCCGTCTGAGTAGAGCAGTGGAAGGAGCAATCAAGAATGAAGTCATTTCCCTGAAGAGTTTGGCTTTAGTTGTCCTCCTCTAAAGCAATCAGTTGAAGTGGAAACTTTTTTTTGTTGACCTCACTCTCTACTGATAGTTGGAGTTACAGCTTCGCACAAATATCACTGCATTTAATGGACAGGCAATGACAAAATCAGTGTAGCTTAAAACCTTACGCCCACTTAACAACAAATCATACCTCACAACTCACCAATGTTTTGGGAAATTTTAATATGCAAGATAAATCACATTAACTCTAGCCCTAGAACCAGGTTGGCATCTCTTACATAGAGAACAGTTTCCAAGTAAAATATGCTTGTCTTTTCATGAATTTCTATTTTTTGTACCTTCATTGTCATGGTGTACGAAGAAAAACACTTAATGTAGATATTCCTCATCCCCCAGAAGAATACTGGTGCGCCCTGTGTTGTGGAATATCTGTAAAACGTTTTCTTCAGACAGCAAGTCTAGAGATGGTGCTTTATCCTCATTCCAGGATTATTGGAAAATATCATTCAAGAATAACATCTTTTGGAGAAAACATGGAGGCACACCGCAATCAATAACATGGGTTTACATATATTTAACTTCTTCGACCTTAGACAAAACACAAAACATCAGCCAATGTTCGGGGCGCCAGCGGGTCTAAATAAGGACACTTGCCCTTGTGGATGAAAGAAAAATGCTCAATCATGGCAAATGTCTACAATCAGAACATCTATAAGAAGCCAAATTATTCCATGTCAATATAAATCTCATTAGAATACTAAAATGATCATGAAAATTACAATTCTAAAATAATGATTGTTAACTGCATCATGTACCAGTAGTTACTAGTAGGATCAATAGTGTCATAAAACAATAAAATGAGTACATAGTTTGAGTTTAGGCTGTGCAGGGAATCAGCAGGCTCTATTGTGATGTTTGTTTGGATTGCTGGTGCAGGCTGGATGTGGTTATTAACTGATTATATACGGATGTGCTGAAATAAACTTGCACGCTTGCAGCTATGCATGAATCTTCAAAAGGCGAAAATAAGTCAAATCACTGCACAAGGTCTGAATGTGTTAAAGTTTCCCGTTCATCCTTGCCAAATAGATCATCCATTTAGTCTATCATTCACTCATTCATTTGCATGGTGTCGCAGGACAACTGGATAAATGCTGGCTGATTCTGGGCAAGAGGCAAGATTTAGTCAGGGCCCATTACCAGGTGATCGCTGGGCTGTATACAGAGGCATGTCAATTTTCACTCTCTTATTCACACATATGGACAATTTTGAATCTTCATTCAACCAACTGTATGTTCTTGAATATGGGAAGAAACTGGAGAGCTCAGAGAAAATCCAGAGAGCCATGCGAACTGCACTTACAAATGCCCCAGTGGGAATCAAACCAAAGACCTTCTTGCTGTGAGGCGAGATTGCTAACCACTGCACTACTTTGCCACCCACAAACTAGATGTCAAACATATATTTTGTGCGTTTTCTTCCTTCTCCACTCAGTTTGACTCCTTTACTTTATCGAATGCATTTCATGTGACTGCTGCCAATTTAACGTCTCCCTGTTTTTTCTAAGATTCTCATGCTCTGCACTCTGAGAAAAAAGGGAACGTCTGATTGACAACAGATTATTTCCTGTTGAAAAAAGCTTTTGGTAATTGAAACAAGATCAAGAAATCTAAAAAAAAATTAATGCACAAAAGAAGTGAAGTTAATAATTAAGTGCTTTGGAACGTCACTTCAATCATATGTAACAATAAAACCCAAAGCGTCCAAATATTTTGATGGATATGTTGAATACTTGAATACCTTTTAACAACATCCATATGTGATTTTTTTACATAATAGGGACATTTCTCTGATTCCCATAAAGGAATTCACTGGTGTATTCTAATATTTATTCCCTCTTGAAAATTACAATATAATAAATGATGATCCTGATCTGACTTCATGGGATGGTTAATGGTTTCCATTAGTACTAGTGTATTCATGGCAGATTTTTCTACATGGCAGAGACTGGCTGCAGCTCCCAGCTTCACTTGACTATGGAATAGGAAATGAATGATATTGCCAATAAGCTTGTTTCCCCAAATCACGTACCATTTATTAATATTGAACTTTCCCATTTCTCTGATTGATTGAGGATTTTTTTTTTTATGTGGAAATTCAGTGGAAACTAGATGAATCAGGAATCTATTAACTGAGTTTGGTCACAAGCTAATAAAAGGTGGCACACAATGCTTTTATTAATTTCAATACATAGAAAGTCCAACATACTGGTAGGGAATCAACAGTGAAAAGATGGAGCGCTGTTATTACACCTTCGGGAAATTAGCTGATGGCAGTCACTCAGCTGAGCCTTGGCCTCACCTGAAGGGATCGACTTACAGAGAAGCCGACCAAATATCAATAAGGCTGCTTTGGCTGTGCACTGCTGAAGGATAAAGAGCTTATGCATGGAATCGCTAGAAATATACTTGAGCTTGCTGTGTAAAATGCTGTCACTTCAAGCAAATCCCTGATTAAATCCCTCAGACATGTTTACTTGGCTGTATGAAGGGAAGCTTGGCTCGAAAGCTCTATGTCAACTTTGGGGAAGGACAGGAAGACAAGAGAGAGAGGATGTGGAAGAAAAAGGTGATAGAGGGAGGAATAGTAAATGTCTGAGAGGCAGTGTATCTGATGAATGTTTGAGGTCTGCACAGTTCGAGGCCTCACTCAGGTCTTCATGATCCTCTGCGTTAAAGAGTTAGATTCTGATAGATGTTGACATATCAGAGTTTGACTCTATTAGTGGAAGGCAGCTCCTGATTTACCTCATGCATAATCTGGCCTTACACTTCCCATCTTACGGTGCACGTTGGGGCCTTACGGTTCCCTTTCACAAGTTTGACATCGGGAGCAAGAAAATGAGAGGGCTGGCAAAAGATTGCTGCTGAGAAATCGCATCTCAAGAAACTCTGGAAACCTGTAGTGCTGGTTTTCGAGTTGCAATTTCACTGAAGGAAACAAAATAAGGTCCCATCACCTGGATCAATATGTGTTTATTACCTTGACTGGAAAACTCTGCATTTGGCTTTTCATTGCCATCGCTTAAGTCAGGGTTAGTTTTTAGGGATCCACACAGTTGAAAATTCAAAAAAATAATTAAATGTCATAATATCAAATTTCTACAATTCCATTATTACAATAAGCACGCTTTCGTTAAAAAAAAAAAGTTGAATGACAATGGCTGAATACCACACTGGAGTTAAGTGATACTGTCTCTGTATTACATACCTTCGTCCTATATACTGAACAGTTCACAGGAAATATACTGTGAAAGTGCTTACAAAAAATAGCACAACAGAGTAAAGCACGGCACTGGTCAGGCCTTGAGCTGTTTACCAAAGAGTGATCAACCTGGGAATCTCATTAAGAGAGGCTGACACTTAATTTTGAATGTAAGCTTTGAAAAAAAAAAAAAAAAAAGCAAGGAGAATAGAGGCCAGTTTAACAGAATGACCCTGCATAAGAATCATTTATTTGAAGTATTTTACAAAAGATGCAAATAGAATTATGTGCATTTCCTTATTTTTTGTAACCTTCAAAAAAGGAGAGCGCATTAAACCCAGAACTTGGTGAAAGCTAGCCTCATTTATTTATTAATTCATTCATTTTGCCCGTTCTCTCCACAGGAAAGAAACATCTCACCGGCCTTTTTGTAACGTGCAGTTTCTTTGTCGGCAAGTCAGTGTGTTTCGACTTTCAGACTGTTTTTTAGTTTCAGGAAGGTTGTTAGTAGTTCTGTTTGTATGGTTTTAAAATCTTAATGGCTCCTTACAAGGTGTGTGTGTGTGTGTGTGTGTTTTTTAAGACCTCACATTTGGAAGTAGAAAGCGCCAAAGGTGTCTGCTGTGTGAACGTCACAACATCCTTGAAATTTCACAGGCACATGGCCACCGATACCCAGGGCCTTCCCGACATCCTCCTACATAAGTGTGGCAATGCAGCTATAGCTTCTCATTGGTTTTTGTGTAAGACACAATTGAAAAGAGACAGGGAGGGGACTTGAAGCACATGGGAGATTGTACAGTGCCTGTCAGAAACGTCGAACATTGTCATAATTCTTTGTCTCATCCACGGAGCCATGCTTACTGGCTTACCTCAGCACTACACCAGAGGGGAACTGTCACTGGATATTACCATGTGGATTGCTGAGCTGATTCCTCAGCATCAGAGTGGACGGCTTCAGATCCTCCCCACCCCCAACCCCCATCCCACTCCACTCTCCCCTGGGGGCCCACATTTCCCTATTACTTCCTGAAATGTGTTTGTGCATGATCTCGCTGTGGGAGACGTCCACATTAAAGATGAATCGCTTTAATAATAAATGGAACCTCTAAAACATTTCGTCCAGTGTGTGTGACACTAAGCTCAAAACAGTCTCCCTATCCCTTTATGATATCATGTCATGTGGGCACAACCTGAGACCACAGCTTTCTTCTCCATCTATTTCTCACGTTGCCTTGCAGTGCTGTGTTTTTCAATATGTCTGCAATGTGGGTATAAATACTTCTACGAGATAAGCAAAAATAAAAAAAAAAAAAAAAAAGGAAGGAAGTTGCAGAATTGCATTTCCAAAGTTCCAGGCAACAGCTCGCCAGGGAATGTACAAGTGTGTGAGCCTTAAATGCATCACCTCATTACATAAAGAGCTGTCAGCAAGCACAGGAGCAGTTGTTTTTTTATGTTAAACTTTCCGCTGTTTCCTCCTGCAGGGACAGGTGCGCAGACGAGTGACTCGGGCTGGATCTAGTTTTCAGGCTGATCGAACCGTACAGTTTGGCCGAACGCTTGGAATAAGCGATGACCTTCCTCCTGTACATCTCCCCCTTCCACATGGAGATCATGAGCAGCGTGGACAGGACCACGCCGCCCAGCGTGAGCAGGCACAGTCCGGCTATTACGCACCGGTCCAGGTGGGCGCCTATTCGGGCGCTCTCCATCTCCAGCCTCTCCATCTCCCTGGCGGACACGCTCTCTCGGTCTACCTCCACGTCGCGGGGCACCGCGTAGGAGATGATCACCAGGGAAATCCCCGTCACCAAAAAAGTAACCGCGCTGATAAACCCGTAGTCTATGGAGGTCCCAGGGCCCTCGACGAAGGAGAGATCGTCCTCGGACATGAAGGAGCATTCTGGCAGAGAGTCGGGGCCGGGCTCCCCACTGCGCCCGGGCCTTAGCGGGGTCTTCGAACTCAACTCCGGGCTGGCGAGTCGCAGGTTCACGTTTTCATCGACGTAGGTGAACGACGTCTCCAGCTCCTCGTCGCAGCACACTCGAACCTTCTCACCGCCGATGTGGCCGAGTTGAACGTCTGCGTTGTTTTTCCGCGACGCCGTCCTTGACGCACACCGGTCATGGCAGCCCCGGGCTGGGTTACAGCAGCCATCCCCCGGGGGCCCCGTTCCTGTAGATCCACCCGACTTTCGGACGTACAGGGCCCTGGAGAGGCGTTCAAGGACGTCAGGAGGAACTGGCCGCTTGCCCCCTTCATCCGGCTCTACAGAAGCCATTCGTCCCCGCCACCTGCCGGCTCTCTCCTCTCTCCCACGACGTTACGCTCCGCAGCATCCCTAATGAGAGGACGAGGAGGGGGTGAAGTTAAACGGTGCATCTTAAGCAGATCCCACAGGATGAGAGTGGATCCACCGACAACTGTGCGGAATATGGCGCCGTGTACTCCATTACAAGAATGTCTCAAAGTTGATTCAAAGTTGATCGGATCATTTTAAGACAAAAAAAACCCCACCTAAAACAAAACAAACAACAACAACAAAAAAGAAAAAAAAAAAGCCCTAGCACTGATTTTGAAAGGCGCTTACCGTGACCGCGACGAGCCAAATTCTCCTTGTATCCAATTAGGAAGAACAATCCGCGTTTAAAACCCGATTATACTGGCTTCTAAATCTGTCGTGACACGGACGCCGCCTATTGTATAGACCCAGTTGTGTAACAGATCCCCCCCAAAAACTCAACCCTACATAAGAAATTAAAGATTAAAAAAAAAACGAAATCATAATGATTCTAAATACAGACGATTTAATACACACGGGATGAATTCGTTTCCAGGCTGCAGAGGAGATTTGGAAAGTATTCGTCGGCACATTCGTGCGCTTCCTTATCTCGGATTCACGAGACGGGATATGAAATGCAGCTCTGCATCAGGGTGGACCATCCCGCACAATCTGCTTTCCCTTTAATCCGAAACAAAGCCCTCACACCCAGCTGGGTTGGGGGGGGGGGGGGGGCGAGACAGAGAAAAAAAAGAAGAAGAAATAAACTAACCGCGTTACTTCAGCATCCTCCCTTCTTTTCCTCGTCTTCGCATGCCGGGTGTCACCTCATCGCAATGGCTTTTCCGGTGGTTCGATGCTGTGGCTGCAGGTTGCATGCAGGGGAGCTCTCCGCTTAGCCCCGCCCACACCGAGCCCCAGCCGCGGGCGGCAGGGCGACGAAAGAAGAAGCGCCGCTATCCGGGGAGTCGACGGAGATCCTTTGGCTGTCAGTCAGCACAGGAGGAGAGGGAGGGGGGGGGGGGGGGGGGGGGGGGGACAGAAAAACACAAAAAGATACATCCACCCCCCCCCCCGCCAAATGGGAAGAGA
>CAAKHD010014271.1:133715-261890 GCA_901007705.1 Fistularia tabacaria
GGGGGGGCAGGAGGGGGCGGCCGGAGAAGCGAGGGGGGGGGGGGGGGGGGGGGGGGGGGGGGGGGGGGGGGGGGGGGGGAGCTGAAAGAAACCTAATGATCATACTACCTCCCGTCCCCGAAAGGTTTAAGGGTAATTCTGTGTCATTCTGTTTCTCCAGACTAGAGCAACTGGAGAGGTCTTCAATGGACGTTTCCCGGATGCACACAAATATTATAAATGATATCGGCTGACGATCCCATTCATAAAAAAATAATGTCAAAAATTCTCATAAAATAATGTCAAAAAAGTAGAAGTCTTTAAGGCCAGCAGGACTCCTGAAGTTAGCACGACATACTCATTACTAGAGGAATACTTAATATCAATATTTGATAGTAGACGAGATCCATGTCAGTTGTGTGAAGTTACTCTCGGTTAAATCACTACGACGTCATATGATTGAGAAAACAAACAAACTAACAAACACATGCTTACTGAGCATGGACAACATCCGTTGGTGATGGCAATAGATACTCACTGCGTTGTTAACAAAATGCTGAGATCATATCAGAAAACATCCAGCAGTCTTATGCAAAGAACATTATTAGATTGTGTATAAATGCACCATCTGTCACTCTGTGCTCTTAGAAGATTACCAGTTCTGTCATCTACGTTTCTTTTTTTTTAAATTTAATCCACAGATCTAATAGGTTGCAGGATGTGACATTGTGTAAATCTTTGTTGCTTTTCAAATAATGAATCCAACATCATTTGTGCCATTCTCTTGGCCATGTTTTCTTGGTGGTAAAGGCAATTCATTGTGATGAGAAATGCCTGTTCTTCTGCAAACAACATCATTCCCAACTATTCATTGCTAAATCCAATTTCAAAATGAATATTCATTTGCTTACTTATTTAGCACAAACCTGGAAGCTGTTATAAATATAGTGGGCACTTGGGGTCCTAGTGACGTCCTTGTGGATGGGTGAATGGCTTTGGCCCATTTCCCAAAAAAGATTCAATTTAAAAGATGAGCAAAGAAGAAGCGAGGGGTGGCGAGAGGAAGTAAGAGACACAAAAAGATTTATTCCAGCATTTATGGTCCAGAAATGATTTTGCAGCTTGCGTAAGGGAGATTCAGGGAGATTATTGGTTGACATATCTCAAGTGTAGATGGTGTTTGGTCATATTTTTGGACACCTCATGCAAGAAACGAGATAGGAAGCTATAATCTGACTCTGGGCTTTTCCAAAAGACTAAAATAGTAAACTCTCAGATGCTATCTGTCTGGAAAAGTACTGCTTTTTCAGCTGGCAAGGACACCGCACTTAAGAAAAGGAGTGTCAAGGGAGAATCAGTTCTTCTGCAACCCCAAATCCCTTGTGGTCCATCTCCTTCCAAAATGAACTTACCTGCCTTTAGAATAGAGATTTTGGATTTTAAAACATAAATGTGGAGTTGCTTTTGCTGTGGCCAGTTGCTACAGTATTTTACTGTGAAGGGCGTTTTTTTTTTCTAGCTTTATTTTTAAAAAGGAGGGCAGAGCTGGTGCGTCTACATTTGCAGAATCTGAATGAGAATCTTTTTTGTTGGCCAAGCATTATTCACACAAACAGGGAATTTGATGCCGGTTTTGTTACACCTTTCTACTGACATGAAGGTTAACAAAGACCGGATGAAAATGTTTAAATACACCAGAATGCAAAGTGCAGAGTGCATTGTGGTTAGTTGATATTCCACATGAGTAAAGTGGTTGGTGCGTTAGTGCAAAGAGATAAATAAACATGGATAACATGTCTGCATTAACACAGTATGTATATAATTTAAAACACGGGATGCATATAAGGTGTGGTGGACGGTTTATGCACTTCGTGGAGTGAAAAGCTGGGGAAAAGCTGTTTGCATGTCTGATTGTGCTGGTGTACAGTGATCTGTACCTCCCTACCAGAAGATAGAGAACAGGTTGCTATGTTTTACAACTCACAAATATCTATCACAACCATGCTGCCATCATGTCTGAGAGGGGCCAAACAGCCCAACACACACGGATCCCTGAGTTGAGCTGATGAAGTTTCTCCAAAAGTAAGTCAGCTGTCAATGTACTATAGTTTTAATCCTCAGTTGATACAATCAGCTGATGCCCAACAACACATGCATTCAGAATTCAACACCTCCTTCCCTTCTTTATTCTATGCTGAGAGTACCACATTATTTGCTGACAATGCTAACCTTCTGTTGATTCATGACCAATAAAGCAAAAAAAAAAAACAACAACCAATATGATCATTTCTCACTATCTGGCATCACCATAAATTTCCAATTTCGTTGTGTTTCTGAATGGAATAACAATAAAGGCTATTCTATTCTATTCTATTCTATCACAATGCTGTTTGGCAATGTTTATTTTTGCATTATGGAAGGGATGTGTTTTTATGTTCCCCCTTTGAATTTACCCAAATCCCGATTTTGTAATATTCACTGCACATTTAGCTTTTTCTTTGTTTCCAATCGTATAATAGTTCCAAGAGTATAACCCTGCTATGTTTTTTAAGCTCTTGTTTTTTTAATGTGCTTATAGTATTCTCCATAATAGATGGGAATTGGTTATTTCTAACTCAGGAGGACAAAGGTTCTGAGAGACTGCAGCTGTACGCTCGACATTACTGAGCACTGCAATCCTCCTTCACTAAACTGACCAAGGATTTAATGGGGAGGGTAAACAGGTCATTGAGGTACTATGTCTGCCACTTTTAGCCGACCTTGCCTGTCCTTCAGATTGCCATATGGATGTTGCAGTGGTTGAGCATGAGCCAAGGCCACCCCTTTGTGAGGTAAAATACCTGAACTCGGGTGGGCCAGTTTGGTTCAAGTGTTAAATTGGTCTTGGCAGTCCTAATAATAGATATATAGGACTATGATGCCCTTAATTTCTTATGGTGCTAGATCTCAGCTCTGCACTCTCTTCCACTCTTGCTGCATGTCTGTAGGTGATCTGAGGATGGCTGCCAGCTATTCATCTAAGCATATAAGGTGACTGCTGTGACTCTGGCCTAACAGCTGCAGCTAGGAACTTGAGCTTCCTCTCCTGGTCGTCTGCTCTATCAAAAGTCATAAGAAATCGAAGATGATGTACAAGGCTTGATTCTTGTGCAGTTTCCTCGGAAAAATTCATAGATTTGGATGGTGAAGAATATTACTGCATACTTTAATCTGGGTTAATTTATGAGGCCTTAAGGATGAGATTGAGATCCCATTTATTTGACATAACCCATATTAATGATAGCTCTATTGTTTTATCAAAATTCTCTTGTCATGTCCATTTTTTTTCGCTTTCCTTGTTGTCATATCAATATATCCTAACTGCTTCAACACTTTTTATCTAGCACTACATTTTGTAGCATGTTTTTTTTGTTTGCTCTTTATTGCTACATCTTAGTTTGGCAATAATTTTTAGGGCTTGGTTCCGTTTACTCCTCATTGCAACTACTTCAGCTTCTCATAGTCTTCAAAGAGAACAAAGTAATCAGGAATTCTTCAGTCTGACTTGATGTTTTGGAATTTTCTTTGTTGATGAAGCCAAATGACACACTAATACTGTTGAATGATGATATTGATCCACATCTATTGCAGTAATGCCCATGAAAACCTGTAGTCTATGGTCTTAAACAGTATCAACAGGGTTTCCGTCACAGTTTTTCACTGAATCGAACTCACTTCAAGGCGCCATTGGATGTTCCTTCAACCAGCCTGAACAGGAATATGTAGCGTAGCTCCAAGAGTATGGAAAAAATAAAACTGGCCAAATGCAGCAAGAAAATACGTTATCCAGATTGCTTGATCTCCTTTGGGCAACAGCAACCATCTTGCGTCAACAAAGCATCTTTGCCATTCAGCATTCCCATTCCTCTTCACTTTTTGACTGGTCCAATGTTTAGGCCGAGTTTCAGCCGGCATGAAAATTTAACTTAACGAAAAATCCCCCGCAGCATAAGAGTATCTCAAGGTCTCTGTCAGGTTCGTGTGTCCACGATGAAAGGGTACTATGGATTATTAATAAGTAGGTGCACACGGTCCCCTGGGTTGACTTTGGCAAGTCTGGCACGCAAACCCTTCAGCTTCTCCTAGAAAGTCTTCTGGAGACAAGAGTGGGGGCAGACAGAAGGATGACGAGGGACTTAAAAGAAAGGAAAACTGTTGTTCAGTGGTGATTTTTTTTTTTTCTTAGAAAGGCTGGTGTGTCAGCTGCAGACACGCTCATTAAATATTTAGCACTTGAAACGTCAAGTTAATTTACAGCAACTGTGCTAATTGAAGCGGGGAGGCTGGCTTCTACACAAACACTTGGATAATGGAAGGACATTTATACCCCCCCACACACACACACGCACACAAAAGATGATTGACCAAACTGTCTTGGATAATTAATTCCTCCATTTTAGGGACCTCTCTCCCTTATCATCTCTTCATCATGATGAATATGACGCTATCCACTAACAACAGTTTGGACTTGTGATTATCTCTAACGGCAACCACACTGGATCCCGTAATAATGGCGCCTTCACTGTAGAATAACAAACCATTAGTTTTAGCTATTACATTCCATTTGCATGGAGAGACAGTCGTCAAGCTTCATTTGAGTTCTAGTATTGCTTCCCTGAAAAATAAGGAACAAAATAAGAACAAATGTTAAATTTAGGCAAGGCAGACAGGATGAGCTGCATTCATTAGGAAATTAAAAAGTCTTGACTTTTGGCCAAAATTAGAAATTAAATTTGTTGAAATAAGAGCCAAGGTCTGAGTAGTCTGCTGGCACTGCTACCATTTGTAAAAATTTGCTCTTTAGTTTTTGTTGTTCCCCATCACAGCTTCAAGTAAGAAGAACTGCACGGTAGCTTCATGATGGATCACACAATGATACAGATGTCACTTTTGGGAGGTTGTGAATTTGTCAAATGTAAAATTTGAGGATTTTTATTCATGGATATGTAACTGTTATTTCTGAGGAATGAACAAAGGAGAAATATCTTTTGCTCTTGGGTTTTGATTTGTCAGTGTTGTCTCTCAGTAGTCTGAACTTTGCTTTACATCCGGAGGTAAATATGGGAGAAGAAACTCCTAGAAAGTAAATGAGGTAGTGAGTGAAATCCCCCTGAGATTCTAATAATTGATTTTATGTATATATTGAGTTCAGGTCTGAAGAGAAATATTTTTACAGATCTCACTTTAAGCACACATGGAAATACCTATTTTTGCGGCTTTTATTTTTAAAACTTTCTGTCACGACAGACTGCCACTTGTGACCTGAACCTAACTATTGCATACATTATTATGGCGTATATTGACACACTGTTTTTTTTTTGCTTTTTTAAAATTTGTCAGTCACCACATTTCACCATGGGGTGGCAGTCAGGTTCTACGTCTTCTCTAGAAGATTGGAAAGCAAATTGAATGCATAAAAGTGACAAATCATTTAGAATATGACTGTTAGCAGCGCTGAAAGGTAACTGTATCCACTTACATACGGCCATATTGGTATGTTAAGTATGTCATGCTTAAACCACTGAATGGTAATTAAGTAATATTAAAAAAGTGATAAGAATCGTGCAAGTTGCTTGTATCTCATTAAAGAATGACAACCTGTGTCACCTTTAGCAGGGTTTTACTTTAAATTAATTACTTTAAATAGCATTTTCAAGGCTGGTCTCAAGATTTGAAATAATGACAGTGTCACAATTTCAATTTTAATGACATTTCCTGTGATATATATTTTCTTTTATTAGCAATCTAGCAAATTTGGGTATTTCATGCCGTGAGAAGTCACAGTAATGATCCTAGAGCACAGCATAAACCCACTAGACAGAGCCTAGAGCAGATTTCAATGTCATCCCATTTTCATAGAGTTTGAAAAAAATACAATAAACACCCCCTTCTATGATCTTTCTCTGTCAAGAAATGTTATCCAACCCTGGGTGGTCAGAGTGGGACATTTAGATGCTCAAGAGACAGAAATGGCCATCAGAGATTGAACAGAGGGAATTCTGAACCAGAGGAGGAATTCCAGAAGGATGGTTATGTTGCTCCCAAAGCGACAGGGTGTACAAATAATCTACATTGTGCTATGAAATTTACATATCAGCTGAAAAGGTTACATGTCAGTGTTTCATGTTGCATTCTGCTGCCATCAAGTGGCTCCAAAACGTCAGTGGATACTGTGCAGCATTCACTATCTAGAAATTTTCTAAAGCGATAAAGATTCATACAGTTGTTTTACCAGTCAGTG
This sequence comes from Fistularia tabacaria, assembly GCA_901007705.1. Lineage (NCBI taxonomy): Eukaryota > Metazoa > Chordata > Actinopteri > Syngnathiformes > Fistulariidae > Fistularia > Fistularia tabacaria. The sequence continues at coordinate 139,975 of CAAKHD010014271.1, forward strand.
TTACTAGTCTTGAAATTTTAGAATTATGATGCAGTTACGATGACTTGACCGTCCTTCTGTCTGCATCGAGTTATTGGTCAGACCGCAATTACAACATTAGTCAACCACCTGTGAATTGCATGATTTACTTCTGGTCCCCCCAGCTGTGAAAACTGATGACCCGCCATCACCTCCCCACCTGAACCAAACACTTCATTTAAACACCCTGCGATAGGGTGTAATGGGCTCTCAGTGGATCGATACAGTCGACACGATAAATTATGTCACATGGACAGTCAAGGAAAATTATTTGGCAGTCTAATATACAACCCATGGAAGAACCGTTCAGTAAGAGCATCAACCTGCTCGATTTAATACTTGGGATTCATAAGGAGTCCTTGGTGGCTTTTATCAGCAGTATCACTCAGTTCATGATTCATCCTCTGCCACTTGTTGTGTAATTAATCTCCGCATAGTCTAAATAAATAGCCTGGGAAGCTAGACAGTGTTACTGTTGACTACTGTGGTTATTGCCATGCCAGCCTCACTGGGAGGAGAGTAATATAAAGAGTAGTATTGCCCGCTGAGCCGAGATCTGAGTCATTTTCACAGTCTCCACTTTACACTTTAGCCAATGCAGATTCCCCGGAAATAGGAATCACACAACTACAGGATCGAGTTGAGAAACTGCCTGAAACCTCAGCCTGCTTGTTTATCTTTTTGGCTACGGGCCTAAATTACAGGAGGGGAATGCTTATCACAAATGGTTGAATAACGACTGTGTGCATCTTGGCTTCAGATAGTAGACAGCGGTGGACTCTTTCTCCCTCCCTCTCCCACTGAGAAGAAGCTCCATTAGCTGACACAGATACACGTCTCTCTCACTGCTTATAACCCAAAGGTTATCTTCCTGGTAGGTGAATCACTGCAACTATATTGGTTTCTAAATAGTGAAACCCGATGGTGGTGGTGTTGGTGGGGGTCTCATCATGAGATGAGCCATGAGAAGTCATCAGGGTTCAGGTAGCTTACAGCGAGGGCGGACAAATCACAAGAAATACTGAAACATAGAGAGGATTGCACTGGGAGAGAATAAGCCAATTTCCAGGGCACTTTCGACATGGGGATAACTTGTAAGGCAGCCTTCAGAAAAACAATAACATTTAACAAAGTACTGAGCAGTCATGAAGATAAGCACAAATAAAAAGGAAGCTTGGTTCTCACTAAAGCGTTACCATTTTGCATCGTTGTATTTTGACAGAGGATGGAAATTACAGATCCCAGCATCACACTTAACAAATACTATCTCATGTTTGTTCTCCCTTTTTGGTATTAGGTATCTCCCTTCCATGAATGTGACAGCTGTCTATACAAGAGGAACAGTGTTATTTTAAACTGTATTCAGCAGGATCCTTCGATTTTTTTATAGCACTTATTCTGCATCTCCTGTTTTCTAATCCTATTCATGCCCTGATCTCCTATGAATAGATTATTATGCTGCATCAGATTATGTGTGTGTATGCCCAATCCAGTCTTTCATATATCTAAAGATATATGCAATTTTGTTTTATATATCAGTATTTTCATCCTATGTGTAGCTAGTGAATTATCGTTCAAGTAGTATTTTCCCTATAAAAAATGTAAAAAATTATCATGAAAATTATAAATAAATCTACAAACACAAAAACAAACAAACAAAAAGATAAAAAAAAACGAAATGAAATCCAGAGAAGTCTTTCCTTCAGGAAACACCTTGCTTCATTTGATAACCTGATCATATCTACCTGTTTCAATTCAACATGTTAATAATGTTTTTAGAGGAGTTCTTAGCTACAATCGGTATACTCATAAATGACTCATTGGTCATATTTTCCAATTTCATTTGCGGGTTAGGATTATTATGTAGACACACAGGTAGCGGGTAGAAATTATACTTTATTTTAATGAGAATGAGGGGATGAGGAGGGAGGGTGAAGCAGGCATATGGCGAGCTCATCGTTAGAATAAAAAAAAAGTAAATGCATGTATTTCAAACTCAACTGTAAATGAAATTAATTGAGCATATGACCAAATAAGACATACATTAATATTATAAAGATTTGGAAAAGAAATATATCAATTTCAAACTTTCGTTTGCAGCTATCACAAAAAGCCCTGCGCTCCCGGCCGCCTAATGCCTTCAAACAACCTGTTTGTCACCACGACGTGTGCGTGAATGTGTGTGCGGACGTGCGTGCGTGCGTGCGTGCGTGTGTGCGCGATGTAGATGAGCTGACACTGCGAGCTGGGAGAAGTTTCACGCTGAGGCTCCACACAGGAGCGGAGGAAAGCTCGCAGTCACGCGTATGCAAGCGGCGGGAGCAGGACGCGGAGCTTCTGCCTGCAAGGCAAACTTTGGCTGCGCGCCCCCCTCTTATCAAATAGCTGATTGGAAAATACAAAATCAAAACTTAGATTTAATGGAGACGGAAGGAGAGATTGACTGATATATACGTGAATACTTTTTTGTACATTTAAAAATATTTGTTATTTATTTTTTTCCAGTTCTGGGTGGACTTTGACGCCGGGGGCCTCAAGTGAAATGCAATGATTTTCCCCTATTTGCACGTTGCGCTCCTGCCGCCCTTTCCCTGAGAGCGCATCATGGAGAACCTCACCGTGGATAACGTGACCGTGGAGAACGACACGTCGGTGCAGGACAATCACACCCTGGGCGTGTGGACCGACTACACAGTCCAGTACAAAGTGGTCAGCGTGTTTTTGGTGTCCCTCATCTGCGGGGTCGGGATCGTGGGTAACAGCATGGTCATACTGGTGGTCCTCACCACCAAGCACATGCGTACCCCGACTAACTGTTACCTAGTGAGTCTGGCCGCTGCAGACCTGATGGTGCTGACAGCCGCCGGGCTGCCCAACATCACCGACGCCCTGTACGGGCAGTGGGTGTACGGCTACGCTGGCTGCCTGGGGATCACCTACTTCCAGTACTTAGGAATAAACGCGTCCTCCTGCTCCATCACCGCCTTCACCGTGGAGCGCTACATCGCCATCTGCCACCCCATCAAAGCCCAGTTCCTGTGCACTTTATCCCGGGCGAAGAAGATCATCATGCTGGTGTGGGCGCTCACCTCCGTCTACTGCGTCATGTGGCTGTTTCTGTCCGACACGAAAAAGCTGGTGTACGAGAACGCGGTGCTGCTCAGCTGCGCCTACAAGGTTTCCCGGAGTCAGTACCTGCCCATTTACTTCATCGATTTTGCGGTGTTTTACGTGCTGCCCCTCATGCTGGCCACGGTTTTATACGGACTGATCGCCAGGATACTTTTCCTTAACCCGCTCCCGTCGGACCCGAAGGAGAACACCAAGAAGTGGAAGCGGGAGGCGAGTCAGGGAGGGAGGATGGTCAGCACCAGCTCCTCCAGCAGCACCACGTCGTCCTCCCGCAGGCAGGTGAGGGAACTGCATTCGCATCACCCAAAATCAGCTTGAGGGATTTTTGTTTTCAAGCCATTTTTGAAAACAATCTTGCAGAATCAAATTCCTTTCACGCATGTTTGGCATCACTGATTCTACTATGCATTGTTTTGTTTTTCCAAAGAAAGTCAGAAAAACCCCATGCCCCTTTGCCTCCCACGAAATCAGACAGAGCAAGAAGTCTGATGTTTTCTTCACCCCCTCCCCCCCAGAGCAATTTTTGAAGCAATGCCAGTGAAACATTTGCAGTCACATGTCCCGGTCATGCACTAACTCAATAAAATCCACAAAACATAACAGTAAATGCAATATCCATATCCATATAGCTTATTCTCCACACTGAGTGATGAAGGGCTGGAGGGGAGCAGAGTGTGAACCAGTGAGCCACTGAGCCAAAACCATACATGGCCAGTTCATGAGAGAATAAATTTCAGTCAATCTTCTTTCAGCCATTCATTGTGTGTAAACTGTTTGCAGTGCTGTTGCTGCAGCACGGCAAAGTGAAAAGCTAGTATTATATTATGTCATATTATATATATATATATATATATATATATATATATATATATATATATATATATATATATATATTATAACTATCAATTTAAATCATTCACTACTCAAACAGTAACCCTCATAATCACGGAACAATTGAAAAAAATGCATGTATCAATATTTAAGAGACTCCAGTCCATTTATTAAGACATCAATGGAACTTAGGCAGTGCATATTGGCAGCTTTTATTCCCGAACAATGCTCCACACACTCACCAGTGACAAGAACACATTAAGCCAAAATGCAGTTCTGATTTACCTGAAGACACCATGAATTATGAATATATATATATATACACATATACACATATATACATATATACATATATACACATATATATACGTCTATCTATTTACACACACACACACACACACACACACACACACACACACACACACACACACACACACACACACACACACACACACACACACACACACACACACACACACACATATATATATATATATAATTTTTTTATTATATTCTGTTAATTCTTTTTTCTTACACAGCCCTTGATATCCACCCAACTGCTCTATAATTATCAACACATTTCTCATTCATTTTTGTACCCATATATCACAGGTTGCATCTCTGTTGTATATTTTGTCGGATCACCGTTGTACTCGAGGGGCGCTGGTCATTTGCGGCATTCAAAGCAGACTCCTTGTCTTACCATTCTGCCCATAAAAAACAAACAAGTGAAGGGAAAAAGAGATAAACAAATTCTTGAGGAGAGCACTGTGTTTCTGCGCCATAGTCTCCATATTCCCAAAGAGAGTATAGATGGGGTTTTTCTCTCTAATTGAAAATGTCCAAATGGATTCACAGAATCAAACTCTCTCTGTGTATTTGTTCCTTTGACTAACAGGGCATCAAAGTGAAGCCAGCCCTCATTTACTTTAATACCGAGGTTAATGTAGGGCAAATCCACAGAACTCAGTATTTCTCTATCTTCTTTTGAAGGACAGCTTCTATAATTTTAGCACTTTGAAGGATGTCCTTAATGTTCAGCAAAATGAGTTAAACTCACAAAAGCCATGAGATTTTTTGAACCATCAAATGACTTTTTTTTCTCATAAAACCTCATGATCAGAGAACATTTTTGTGTATCTTGCTCTCCCTACATTGTTTGCTTGACACATGCTGAAAAAGAAGATCATCACAGCTCTCTGAAACTAACCAGGTCTGCGCTTCTTCTTAGCTGTCATCTCGACCCTTCGAACAAATGGGTGGCTCAAAGAGTTACCTTAGTTTTGTTGAAATCGTGACCTCTGAAGGCACAACCAGAGGCATGCCACGCCAGACGCGCAGGTAGATAACAGAACGAGATGTTTGTTTATCAGATCAAGGGAAGAAGCTTTCCTGGAATGACAGAGGGTGTGTTAGCCTGAGGGAGCTCCATGCTCTATTGGATGGTCTAATCTGTTACCCTGAACTCAAATAACGTTTATCTCCATCTGTGTTTCTTAGGTTTAATCTTTGTCAAATGCACACCCACAAACACAAATTTACATGTGTTTCAGGAAAGCTAACGCTAACCACATCATTGTAGAAAGATGAACCGATCCAAACCTTGTATCTTCTCAAATGGCTAAAGATCAAGAGGTTATGATGATTCAGGAATTGGTATTTTGCCCGCTGTTTTTGCTTCTGTCTAATGGAATAGATTAATTTTATTGGCTCAGAGGCTTGTGATGCTGTTTCCAAAGTGAATAGCTATGAGGTTCTTTTCCCAGTAATTTATTAAGTCTTAAAGTAAGTCAGAATAATAGTAACACCACTTAGTACACCCCTGTGTAGCCATATCAAAGAACCTTGCATTTAAATAACCATTAAAATAAATTAGCAACTCTCTTAATCAATTGGCGAGGGGATATACAAGGGTTTTACACTGGCCTTTTAAATTAATCACCATCACCTGATTAGATAACGACAACTTTATGGAACAGCAGTTACCACTATAACACCAGCATTGCCAATTCTTACTCAGAATTTGAAGACATTGTTGTGCTATTCAACAGTATCTCAAGTCTAAAACATAATCACCATTACTAATTAATATTAATAGTAAACTGGTCAATGGGAGAACATGAATACTACTACTACTACTACTACTACTACTACTACTACTACTACTACTACTACTACTACTACTAATAATAATAATAATAATACTTATATTTTGTCACAACACAGCATTTCACATTACTGTGTTTTTTAATGAGTTAATCAGCAAGGCTTCTTTTTTGACAGTCAAATTGGCAATCAACAAGAAAAGCAATTATACCCCTGACTATGTCGGTCAATCAAATCAAGATGACAGGAATGGGAGAAAATTGAGTTCAAGACAGCAAGACTCTCAGATTGTAATAGTTTTGATCGTTTCAAAGTTGCGGGTCTTGCAATTCCATTGACGCAGTATCAGTGGATTATTGGTTACTTCTGTTGTTAAACGTAGAGGGTTATAGATGCACATTTGAAAGATTACCATTCCTTGTCTCTTTTTTCTAATGTGAGTGTTTATGTTGTAATATGTGGCATATACAGGCTTAAGGAGTTTCCTTCTGCTTTTTTGTGTCAATTTCCTGTACATCAGCTCATTAAAACCACATTAGCATAAGTCATATATACACTCTATAGAACCATGTAAATGTTATCTTTTACACCGGAATTGGATACGCCTCTGCAAAATTCTTAGTTTCATCTACCAGGTTGAAGAACTAATATCTACAAACAATGTTTGATCATATCATTCGATAGTTCACTGTTAAGATATCAGTGAGTTTGAATACCAAATCTTAAAAATAACATTTCCAGGGATACTTTATAATGTATTCTGTCCCATTGTTTTGTTCAGATTTTTCGCAGAGTTAAAACAACATTTGCATGGATTTATATTGTGTTGAATATCAAGGACTTGTATTAATATAAAAAGGTTGTGATGACCTGATCTACCGAGGCTACATGAGGCTTTTCACCCAAACCTGAGCTCACTGATAAGGCGCCGCTGAACAGTAATAGCAGATCCTGCCAGGTTTGGAAAGCTAACAACAATTGAACACTAGGCCTGCTTGAATGTGTGAACTGGTTACAAAGGTAATGGTGAAGGAAGTACATGAACCAACACGTGCAAGCAGCAATCATGAAACAATCATCCAGGGACCCCATCAGCATCCTCTCTTCTCTGAACATAAATCTCCATCAGAAATAGGATACAGGGTGTCAAGGTACAAATCAAGCCACTCAAATCGTTTTGATTTTTCTGTTGCCTATACACTGTTAAATTGTACAAAATGTAAATATGCAATGCACACACACATATCTATGACAATGATTCTTGTAATTTATCTAATTACCAAATATTTAAACTCTACAATAAACTCTTGCGTTCATGTAATGTGTGTCCAACAGTGTTCAAAAAGCTTTTTTGTTCTCAAGTAAAGAAGTGTACTACAGCACTGTGCCAAGGCCCAATGTTTCCTTGATGTCAAACCAGTTCAAATTACATAAAATTTGGCTTATGCACAGGGTGACCTCTTATACACAGCTTCTTTTATACTTCTGAAAGCCCATGAGACTAATCTAGTTGTTATGCTATGTTTTATCAACGAAGTATTCTAGGCATTTTTTCTAGCTTTTAAAATGCTGTATAGAATGTAATTTGGCTTGATAATATTGATTGTGAAACATTAAAGGAATACAGAAGGGACATGGAAGACACATAAGTTAATCTAATGGGATGAAAGGTTATAGAGAACTGCCAAAGCTCTCATTACCAGTGTCACATATCAAGGAGAATGCAAAGCATCCATCCGAATTGCATTAGAAATTGATTGAAAATTTTACAGACATAAAGAAAACAATGTTTAGATATTAGCTTTATAGGTTTAGTATTTATTAATTACTCTTGAATAGGCTCAACTGCCCAATGGGAGTCGACGTAAGACAAATGTATCACCTTTTACATTTGAATATTTTCACAGAATCCCAATACAAGTCTATGGACTAGATTCTCACTGGACAAATTGGATTATTTTGAATCTTTCACTCACATATTGCTTTTTATTTAATGATCTATTTAATTAGTTAACTTATTTTAGTCCATTGGAGAAAACCAGAGAACCCAGAGAGAACCCACACAGGTATGGTGTCACATAGAAAAGCCCTGGTCTGGCATTTGAAATGAGTCAGGAACCTTCTTACTATGAGGCAAGCCATATTGCCCCTGATATAAATATATGGAAGGTTAAAAATAAATGGGGAATTCACATTTATACAAATGGATGTCGGTTCATGGATATCTGTTTGACCTGAGTGCGCTATTGATCATTAACATTTTCATTGTCAGTAAATAATACTAGTCTGTCGAATAGCATATTGTTTCTTCTTTTTAATTTTGGCAAAGAAATAAAACAATATTAATGCCAATACTGTGTTTTTACCACACAGAATTAGAAAAAGTGACTGAGGCAGTTTTATTTACTGTAGAATGTGACTCCTCTCAGGAACAGTTTGATCTTTCTTGCAAATTCCTTTTATCGATTTGTTTTTATTTTGTTTTAATCATAATTCAATTTTGTTTTTTCTTGTTTATTGGGAGATGGTGTCAATGTAATACAGTTGATAGTTGTTCACTCTGGAAACCTTTTCTGGCTCTGTGGACCTTTTTCTTTGTGAATGCTCTCCACCTTACAAGGGTTCTCCAGCTTCAACCCCCAATTGCAGAAACACATAGTTTCTTGAAACTGCTCAATGTCTCTATGTTGCCTCACAAATTCTTTACCAGTCCAGGATGAATCTGTCTTTTGTCCAGTGCCAGCTGAGACTGGCTCAGAGGAACCCGTAACCCTGTGCAAAGAATGGTATAGATTTTGAAAAAACAAAACAAAACAAAACATATGAATGGACTTGAAGGAGACATCTTTACTTTCTCTTTGTAGATAGTCCGTGGAAAAGTGTTTTCATGAAGTGGCAGCTTGAATGACATCTTGATTTTATAGCAGAGGGAAAGATGAAAACTTCAGAAAAGACATGGATTTGTAGCACTCTAACGCTTTTACAACAATATCTTTGTTACACAGCTGTGTGACTTTTTACCATTTGTAGTTGATTTTTCTGAAACATATTGTTTCTTGGCAGTTGAAGCTAGTTTTGTGATCATTTTCATGTTTCTCCATATATAAATACCATTGCATGTGTTTTTGCTAAAACTTACAGAAATGTACATTACATTCTTTCTGAATCGTATCAGTTCTAGATGATTTTTGTTTCATATGGCTCAAATTATGTCTGTTTTGGTCAAAACTGATAGAAATGTGTCAGTTGAAATAACGACCCAGTTTCTGCTCTTCGACACAGTCTTTGCCATGAGCAGTATCAAGGAGAGTCTCATGATCAGAGAGAAACAGTTCCTCTCAAAAGTACTGACAACAAAGAGAGTTGATTACTTTGAGGAAGTAGGCCACGGGATCTGGTCATGTTTGTCAAATGTAATTTGTTGGCACATTGACCTACCACACCTATTGCCATCAGCTGACATAAAGCACTCGATAAATCAAAACGTGCACATAACAAACGTTAACTTGATCAAGTCGGTCTACATGGCTGAACAGCTGTAAAATACGATTTGAATTGTGTCTTCAATTTGGGCTCACCTCTTTTAAATCCCCCAAAAGCCCAAAATGTGTTTTTCGTCTTGTACCGAAAGTGTAGCCAATCTTCTGTAAGTGCTTCAGTTTTAGAGTCATTTTTTTTTCTCCATTTTTGCTCTAAGAGAATGTTCATTAATGCCACACACGCATTGCATATGTCAAGCGCTGAGGCCATTAAGAGTAAGAAATAATCATATTCATGTCTCTTTATACAAAACATTTTGTGACATCTTTAACACTATTCAATGTTTTTAGGTGACTAAGATGCTGGCTGTGGTTGTGATCCTCTTTGCCTTACTCTGGATGCCCTATCGAACCTTAGTGGTCGTCAACTCCTTCCTGAACAAGGCCTACCTGGACACCGCATTCCTGCTCTTCTGTCGCCTCTGCATCTACTTGAACAGCGCAATCAATCCAGTCATCTACAATGCAATGTCCCAGAAATTTCGGGCTGCCTTTAAAAAGCTGTGTCACTGTGGGCCCCAACGCATGGACAAACCTGCGTCCTACAGCGTGGCACTCACCTACAGTGTCATTAAGGAGACATCCAATGGGGAAAGTCCTGACCACTTCACCACAGAAATGGATGACCTCAACACACCCAACGACCACTTTCTATCTGCCAGCGTCCTGCCAGGTGTCAAGAAGATTCCATTTGAGGAGCCTTCCCTCTTGGGGAGAGATGTCAAAGTTTGACTAAAAATTAACTTTATAAACAAAGAGGGTAGCAGGGATTCTGTCAGCTGCAGTTAAGATTTCATCACCTATGAAAATTTTAACGGACAGTTGATTAAACTACATAGACTTCCATTTTATCCAGGGTGTTTTTTTTTTTCTTGTACTGTTTCATTTTTTGGTTTGTGAAAAGAATATCCTTTGCCAGAGGTCTAACATGATTTGATGAGTACATTGTTAAAAATAAACCACAGAGTACGTTTGAATTATAATTAGTGCGTACAGTCAAAATCATACATTGAAAGACAGCAGTTATCTTATACAAGAGAAAATCTCTGTGTATAAGTCAGTTTATCCTATGACACACTTCATATATACTTAAAACAAAATCATATATGTTTTGAGCATATACTAAACTCGTAAAGAAAAAAAAACAGTGTCGAGGAGAGGAATAAATCCTGTAATCTATATTTTCTTGGTTAAAGCTCGCTCCATCCGCCCACATCACCCTCCTTCCCAGCTGGACAGTGAAACAGAGTCTGTAATATGTCAACGTCAACTGCAGGGAATGAGGAGAACGTCAACTGCAGGGAATGAGGAGAACTGTTCATCACCCTAAAATCTCAAGATTTCAAAAATTTGACCGGTTGCTTCCTTGTTATCTACAGTATGTACTAATCTGTCACAAGGGAATTCAAGAGAGCCTAATATTTCAATATCACAACCAGAAGGAAAGCACAGATGTAGAATTACCATTAATTTCCTATAACTGCTACAAAACTGGCACTTGCAGCCTGCGCTGTAAATATAAAATTAACAACGCGTCAGTGTTTTCTGCCTGGACTTATGTCTGAAAAATTGAAAGGCAAATCAAAGCTGACTGTTGCTTTGGCTGTTGAGGATAAGTGTGGGCTCCGTGTGTAGGTGCTGGTGAAGGTCAGTGGCTGGCTTATTATAAGGAAGAGAAATATTGTATGTCGCCCTGCTGTGCAGACAGAGGGAATGTTAGTCACAGGGTCAGACAACTGTTGTGGCAGTAATTCATTGATACTGCCCAAGGCTGCAGAGAGCAGCACTTTTCAGTGATTTAGCTGCTCAGTAAGACCCAAAGAGCAGTGATAGAATATGTAAATACATCTCAACAAAGTGCCATCCGAAAGAAAGTCGCCGCAATCTTCAGTATGTATAGAGCTCACCTGTGCTATTATTAGAGTTTCTGTTCTTACAGAGAAATTGAAAAGCACTCAAGTGGGAATGAATACGTAGGGGTTTCAAAATTAAATGGACCTGTTTTGTTTTTGTTCTTATTGTAAAGTTGCTTGAAAATGATCGTCCAGTGCAGTGCAATGTGAAATCAATGCAATATTGTGGGTTTTTTTCAAAGCCTGTGCCAGGGAGTGCATTTTAAAAATAATTGCAGCTTGCTGATCCATTGTTCCATTATTGCGATTTCTATCTTTCCTGGCCAGACAGTGAAAGCTAATAAGCTTCAAAGGAATGTTGTATGTGATGTGTTGTAGCTTTTAGTGTAAAGACAACCTCATTTGTGCACTTTATTTCATTTCTCCCTTGGTTTTCAGTTAGAGAGTGTGGCAAGTTCTGGAACTACCAAGCTGTTGTGTTCGACTTGTTTCTGCAATGGACAGCCTACAGTTTGTAGCATAAACACAGGATTTTTCGAAGTACACACAAAGTTGACAAAATCTGATTCCGGTTTCTTATCCATCTCAGGTTTGTGCACATCTGTCTTTAGATAGCATTTCTCTGCTCTTGCTGTTTGATGGATTGTTTTGTTTTTGTCTTGAATTAAAAAATCATAAATGAAATAAATGAGAGAGAGAGAGAGAAAGAGAAAAAAAAACAACAATAAAAAAAATCTTTGAGCAAGTGTACTGTCGTTTGAATTTTGCATTGTTGCTAAGTTTTAATGCGTCACAGGATGAGCCCTTTTGTTCACAATACTATGCACCTCCTCTGCCTCTGATGCTTTAACAGCAGCCATTGAACAAACTGTCTTGTACAAGATATTGCCATGAATCAGACACTGGCAGTTTCAGCATGGCCAACACCCACAAGGAGGAAATCAATCAGGGCGAGCAGCACTTCTGTTTGATGTCATTAAAGTATGTAGCTTGCTTAGACACAAATTCATCTCCCTGGAGAGATCTCGACACGACCAATAACACAAACAATATGACTCCCACCATGAACTTATGTTTGTGAATATCTGACTCATCACACCTCTCTCACGCTGGTCAAGCAATAAAAAAACGCATATATACAGTAATTGCACCCACAATGTAATTACATAGAAAAGGTACTGTGAAAGTATAAGTACTTATTGGATGGCAAATGTCTTTATGTGCAAAAAGAGCTAATCCAAATCCTCACACATAATTCTTAGTGATTCTGTTTGGCTGGTCTCATGTTTTTAAATAACACACCACACTGTGTGTACATCCAAATGTCCACATTAGTGTGTACATTTTGTAGATTTAAAAATTGATGGCCAATTGAATTCAGGTGTACTCGAACCACTGTTTCAGATAAAATTACCCACTTATTTCAAAACAATTGAGAGAAAAAGCATTAGAAAAGACAAACATAGAATGGACCTGACAAAAAAATAATCATTTAACTTGGGTATTTTTGTGACAAACTGAAAGTGACATTTCAAAGCATATCAAAGAAATATATCTCTCTCTCTATAACACTGGTAACACTTACAATTGGTTTTGACCTTGAACACAATGAGCTCACTGTTTTGAGCGCTTCTCTGTCCTCAACTGCAATGCAGCATCATTATTACATATCTCCATATTATCACTCAGCTGGTTAATCACACATGGATTTGCACTGTGAAAACTTTGTACCCCATAATTAACCTCTTTAATGACAGCTTTAAAAGACAGCAACCTAAAGTGTATTTAACTATTATATAATAATTCTGCTCGGCGTCCGTTGATAAATCACGGCATCTGAGATCTGAGTGACCAAAAAAACAAATACACAAGGAGAATATATCAACATTGCAAAATACTCCAAAATACCACAATTCATTCACTTTGTTTTCAGAAGTGATCAAAAATCTCTGTGTTACACTTCCCTTGACGTCATTTAAAAGTCTTGTAAGTTGTTACTCATGCTCGCAAGCACTTGATTTATTCCAGGCCCCATGTGTATGACCTTTGGAGTCAAATATCCATTAGATGGGATTTGTCTTCTGTTCAGTGCTCAAACAAGATTGATGCCTCGGAGAGATTGCTGAACAAGATCTGTCAGGTGTCAGAAATGAAGGATAAAAAAACATCCGCATTATATTTGTGTTATTTTGAAGGTCGTTGAGTTCCTTGTTGGGGCTGCTATACATTACGGTTGTGTCAGGATGTTCTGTGGGGATTAGTTTTCAGAGGTTTATTTAATTTATAAACCAGGCATACACCAGCTATAACAGGCAAATTATTCTCTGAGGGGCCAAAAAAGGGACAGAAAACAATCTGAAGCCCAGAGAGAAAAACTAATTTTAGAGAGCTAAACAGTCGGAAATTAAACAATGAGCTGAGCTGAAATGGCTGAGATCAAGAGCCACGAGAATAAAAACCTCAGCCAACCATAAAACATCATTATTTGCATGCGTCTACCATCACACTTTGTTTCACTTAGCCCTGAATATTTTCATGATTCTTATGATGACACAAAACAGGAAGGGAGTTGATGGGTTTCCATCAGCAGACTGCTAATAATTTTGAATCGGCTTGGTGCATGGATCTCTTGTAGAATTCATACCACTGGGTTGGGGATCCGGATCATCATAAATATTCCAACCCTTAACTAAATGTATACTTCCATCTACTCATTGCATATTTTGTCCTAGCTTCAGAAAAAAATTATTTGTTGTAAATGGGTTTTCCACAAACTTTTTTTTTTAAGTTCCTTCGGGGAAGAGTGCGCACAGTTGTGAAGCTTCAAGCCTTTCTTTAAATGTGTACCTTGATGAGGAAATTAAAAACTGCAATGCATTTCAAATGTAGTTTTCCAGTTGGACATACAACTGCTTGCACTGTTTTAATGATGTGCAAACATTTGTCCATTCAGGAGAGCTCACAGAGGTCCATATCTGACTTGCCGATTTGTGACGGATTCCTGGATGCCTGTTGACATTTATCAAGAGAATCCAAAGCAGTTATGTAGAATATATTTTTCATCAAGTTTAAGTTTAGTTTTGCAAAACCAAAAGCTGTAGAAAGAGAGAAAAAAAACGTCTTACCTTTTAGCAATTCCGTATTGAAAAAAAACAAAAACATTTCAGGTTTCAGGTTGTAAGTAGTCTCAACTTATAGGCCCGAATACAAAGCCAATTTATCAGGTTCTGAGAGTACAGCTTTGATATCACCAAATGTCCAGCACATTGGAACATAAGATAGGGTTTTGTCTTAATACAGAATAAGCTTAAAATGTTTTGAACCTCTTGATAATGCTTAATAATGTGCATTCATTCAATTGTTCTCTATACCGCTTATCTGGCAGTCAGGGTGGCAGGTGGGCTAGAGGTTATTCCAGCTGTCAGCAGGTGAGAGGCGTGATTCACCTTTGACCGTGATCAATCACAGGGCCAGATATAGAGACACCCTCCTTGTTTTTGTGTGAGCCAGTGAGGATGATTTTGAGAAAGTCCTAAGAATTCTAACTCATGAAAAATCGGGATTTTTGAATTCTGTCTATCTATCTATCTATCTATCTATCTATCTATCTATCTATCTATCTATCTATCTATCTATCTATCTATCTATCTATCTATCTATCTATCTATCTATCTATCTATCTCTCTCTCTCTCTCTCTCTCTCTCTCTCTCTCTCTCTCTCTCTCTCTATATATATATATATATATATATATATATATATATATATATATATATATATATATATATATATATATATATATATATATATATATATATATATATATATGTGAATAACAAGGGGACTGAAACTTTTTAAATGTAGAATTGATACCATTTGTTGAGTCCAACTAGAGGAAATTATCTAATCAAATATATATTTGCTGTCCTCATGTTTTATTAATGGCAGTGGACTGAATAGTTTGAATAAAGAAAAAACCCCAATATATTCTAAGAATGACAAGTATAACCATCAAACTTTATTTTACCCCTCATTTGACACGCTCCATGCCAGCAGTGCTCGGTGTGTGAGAGTACCTTGCACAAAACAGACCTGAGTGTCTAATTTATCCAAAGAATAAAAGACAGTGAGGAACAATTTAAATATTGCATTGATTATGGGAGTCTGAGCTTATATTTTATGATTATCTTCATGGATGCATTCCTTAGAAGAACTTACATTCATCCGTGTAGGGAAGGAAAGACCACCTTTTTATTGCAACTGTATAGCTGGGTTTTTGCCAGCTTAATCTGCACTTCAAGTTTGTTTTGTTTTTTCTGAACAACACTGCATGTAGAATTTGTTTGTGCTTAAAGAGCAAATCACTCCTGCATGATTGTCCATTATGCAGCTTTTTCCAAACAGCTTCAAGTCAAACGCTACCAATATTGCACATAGTATGAAATGACGCCTGAAAAATTCTGGCTGGGAAGGGGAAAATGATACAATTCAGGCTAATATGTCTATCGCCTTTGCCAATCAAGCTGTGAAAAGAAAAAGATAGACCGTAGTGGGAAAGAAGCCATGTAATCACAGCTTGTTTCACAGGTGCCCCAGGAAATCTCTCACCAGAGTGCAGCCTTTATGAAAAATGTCAGGAGTCGATAATACCAGAGGGGAAGGTGCAGAAAACAATTTGTGGAAAGCAAGTGACTTTAATGACTACAGAGATTGGCTTGTACCGTGAGTTAAGTGAGTCCATTCCTTGGCTTCATTGATACACATAAGTATTATTATTATTATTATTATTATTATTATTATTAGTAGTAGTAGTAGTAGTAGTAGTAGTAGTAGTAGTAGTAGTAGTATTTTTTTTAAAATTTTATTTCTTTATTATTATTGTTATTATTAGGCTGAAAAATAATTGTCATTTTGAGTACTGTGTTAAGTGTAAATCAACTGATGGTATATAATAAAGTTTACTATTTTTTCTTCCTTTCTTTGGACGAATAATCTTGCCTCAGACCGAAACTTTATTTGAGAGCTTTATTTGGATTCTCATACGACAATCAACATAAATACAAATAGGGGTTGGGTAATTTTTTTTCCTATTCTTTAATATGTTTTGCCATAATAATTCATATACAAACATTCAAACTGAGTTTTTTTCTGTTGGAGTTTTTTTTTCATCTTTTGTTTTTCTTTTCTGAGTGGGGCTAACTGCTCCCCTGGTGCTGCTAGACGGCAGCCAACTGCTCATGGTTCATTCATGATGGGTTAAATGCAGAGAACGAATTTCCCCATGCGGGATTAATAAAGTATACATTACATTATTTTAGATATGTTTGCATGATGATATGTAATGATAACCTGTCTAGGTTTATTTAATTTTTTTTTAACAAAGAAACCAAAAGATTTGACTGCAGCAACTTTTCGAGATAATCTAGTATAATTTTAGAATTAGCTTGCACGATGTGTGTGCATTCTTTGTTTTTATTATCAGCCCTTTTTATACTTTGGTCTGTCAAAAACATTTTGCGCTTGACTCTATCAGACGGACTTTTTTCAATTATAATTTCTTTCTCACAGGAATTTTAAGGAGTGGAAAGTGTTTCATCGGTTTGTGTTCTACATTCTGTTCCTGGCCTGTGAGAAGTGGCATGTGGATGCAGATTGAGTCTCAGGTCATTTGACACCTATCTGCTACGCTGCTTTTGGGCTTTACTGTTCAAAGTAGCCCATATTTCTCACCTATGAACATGATTGGTGGGTGTTTGCTTCACAGTGTTGCTAGAAGAGTGTTGACTAGGTCATTCAATGGGATTGAACATTTCCACCCTCTATAGGTATGAAGAAAAAGTGCAAAACTGGCAAAACACCCAAACATATACAAGCAATCATTTCCAATGTGATTTAACAATAGTATTAGCACTGTTATGAATGAGAGAGTAATTACAAAAGCATGGAATCAAATTTGAAATATTATCAGATAATTCAAATATTTGCGGTGAAATAAGCATCCGACAACTGCTTCCAAATAAAGTATAGATAAGAACCATAAAAAGCAGGTGAGGGAGGAGAGCTGTGTACATTTTCCATTGATGTGATGGGAGCCTTGTCAGGTGTGCGTACAACAAAGCACATTGACTTCCCAGCTCAGTGCCATACCATCCTGCTGATGGGGTGAGCAGCAAAGAGCCTCATTGACCTTGGCCCCCCATTCTTCAGGGGCCAGACGAAAGAAAACGTTGCAGAGCAACAACAGTTATATGACCCATCTATTTCAGGGAAATAAATTACAATTTATTATTTAATGAGATGACAATGTATTGGACCTTATAATTATGATGGCAGTAGAAGTATTTAATGAGGCAACAATTTTGCCTTAATGGATCACAAAGCTTTGTATGGTGTCCTATGCAATACAAGTGCAAGGATATGTAATTTGATGTCTTCCTCAGAATTTCGTCTATCAAGGGTAATTTTAAAAGTTAATAATTCATCTTTTACAACAGTTTTCTGTGTTTCTAGGCTGCTGGCAGGAGATGAATGACACCACAGATCACATTTAATGTCCACTTCCTTCCCTTCTGAATCCTCGTACAATGAAATGTACCATAAAACTAATCTTGCGAGTGTAGCCACGCCTGTATAATACCTAGAAACTCCATCCTCATCCAGAACTAAAGACATCCTGCGGAAAATGTCTGTCATGTAATCTATTGACGATAAGTGTATGAACAATCCCATCTGCAGATGTTGCAGTCCATCCTCATTAGAAACAAAGTTTCATACCAGATTCAATGTCTGTAGAGGTTCTCAGTCATCCAGGTCATGGTGAATTCTTGTTGTAATCTCCTTGTCATTGTAACTGGACTGAATTTCTTCTCTTGAAGACATTTCACCCCTCATCTAAGAAGCTTTTACAGTTCTATGACCTTGGGGGAGTTTCTGAATATAACTGCCAGGGTTTGAGCGGGTCTATGTAATGGTGGCTCGTTATTTAAATATATATTAGTTGATCAGCAGAAAATAGGTCTAAGGGGGTTCTGTTATGCTAATGGAGGTGTCATTCTTTGGGGACAAATGTGCAACTTTTGTGGGACTACATAGATTGGAATGTGAAAAGGCAAAGCTAAACAAATGAGTGAAACCTGTTGAACTGAGGTTCATGTCGAAATTACCGAGGTCTGGTTCCGGTGGTGGATCTTTCTTGGTTGTTTGGAGGGTGCAGATGGGCCTGATCCGTGTGCGCATATCCATCTTGGTATTAATCCCAGTACCAACTTTGATAGATATAATTTTGCACAAACTGAAATGAAACAACAATATGTAGACAAAAATCCAGGGCTTAACTTGTTGATGTACTCTGTACCTGAAGTAAACATAGATTAATGTTATTTAATAATGTTAATTCATTAAAAAGATACAAAAAACATGACGCTGTGTTGTTATGCATGGAAGTAATAAAGAAAGACAGTAAATTCTGAGTTAGTGTAGCCTCAGTTTGTGTTCAGGAAAGCTTGATAGGGCTAATCTTATTTAAATGTATGCATTTTCCACTAAAATATTTGTTACATTATGCCACAAAATTAAGCACCTGGAAATAGGGTTAGAGGCTCATTGTTAATTCTAGACAAAATGCTCATTCACATGCCCATTCAGTAATACTTTATACTCATCAGATTGGCACTGATTGTTTATATTCATATATTCTAAACCACTTAAATGCAGATTTGTTGTAGAGATTTTACGTGAAACATGACCGATCCTCCTCCACATCCCTACGGGATAATTTAATTTGATACCAGGAAGGATCTTGTCAAAATAAGGAGATCTCAGGGTGCAACTGGACAGGCCATCACAATTAATATTGACTAAAAGAAGATTTGGATGTTTGTGATGTACCTGGATTCGACTGGTGGGTCTCTATTAGTTGCTGCTCCAGCAAGTTACCAAGATCCTACACTACAATCCATGATCGACCATTATATAACACTACTACCTATCACTGTAAATTAGTTGTGTAGTTTTTGATAATCTATATGAATAGCAAATAATGCCTGAGGTATTGCATGCTACTGCCAAAATATCTCCATAATCATGAACTCTGACCTTTAAATTCAAGCTAATGATGTATTCTAAGCATTAAACATGATACTATACATACACTGATGGCTTTTGTGGATGTTATGTTGGCTGTACTTGACCTGCACTGTCTATATCTGCTTCAGACAAAATTCTGAATTCAAGATAATTCTTTTTCTAGTAAGTCACTTGTATGATGGATTCTAGAAAGAGTCCATATGGACACTAATTGGCCATAAAGTTGAAAAATTCAAATTAGAAGGTAAGAGAAGAGGAGTGAGTTTCAGGGCCAGACATACTGAATCTAAGAAATACCTCCCAATCATATGCTCACTTGACAGATAATCACATGCGTGTGGGAGTCAAGCAGGTGGCATATCATTCACAGCAAAATAAATAGAATTGTACAAATTTGTTTGTCAAGATTACTTGAAATTAAATCATTGTATGTTTGACCTAAAGGAACTGTTCGTCACTGTTGGCGCACTGTTAAAAATGTATGTGAAATGTCTATGATTACAAAGCCTTATCCTAGTTGGGACCGTTTAATTGTTAGTTATATCAGTCATTCATTAACTAAGCTGCTAATCCTGCACTCAGGGCCATGGGTAGGCTTGAGCCTATCGAAGATGACATTCGGCGATACGTGGGGTTCACCCTGCACCAGTCGGGAATTGACCACAGGGGTCCGTATATAGACGTACAATCATTCGCCTTCTCGTTCACATTTGGGCAGTCTTCGATTGATCAACCACATGCTTGTGTTTGTCGGGGGGGGCCTCTAAAACCCAGATGAAACCAACAAAGACACCGCAAAGAGTCCATGTAAACTACAACGGGCTTCCTGTCGAATCAAACCAGGGACCTTCTTGCTGTGAGGCAGAAGTGCCAACCACTGTGCTACCATGCCGCCCATGCTTATTAGATCCTTACAGTAAAATGCAAACAGCAGACATGTTCCACAGTTGTTACATGATATATTTCCAAATACATTAAAAACAAATTAAACACCCACCCACCCACCCACCCCCCACACACAATGCAAATGTAGAATAGGGTGATCATATTTTGAATTCCAAAAAAAGTGAAGTCGGCTCTGCCTCCAGATACATAAATGAAGGTGCCAAATAAGTTTGATATATTAAATGTATGCCTCCTCTGTATGGATAGAAAAGTCAGTTATACAATGAAAAGTCTCTCTCAGACACAAAGTAAGGAGAGTATTCAACATGCATCTGCGACAAGTCCCAAAATAAAAATAAAAAAATTAAAATCCAAATCTTTGAAAAGAGATAATGATAGAAATAATGCCTCTTCAAGTATCAATAGTAAATAATGTTTTAAAGAATACCTCTTCTGTATTAGACAGTCCATTTTAAAACAAAAATATCACCCTATCTTTTCATGGTAATTATGTAAATAAGAAAACAATAGTCCAATAACAAAACAAAAAATATTTCCTCAGTAATCCTTTTCTTTTGCACACACTAACTTCATGTCCTCTCTCTCTCTACATCAGTGATGTGCGGTCAGTGGAGGAAGAAGAGGTTGTGCTTCACTTGCCAATCTTGGAAAGCAAAAATGTAAAATGAAAAAAGAATTGAATGGTGTTATTTATTGGTGATTTGCACTATAAACGTATTTTTCATTTAACTTCACCAATTTTATATCGTTTTTGACTCAAAATCGCTGGATCTTCACATTTACTGTGCAAATACTGAGAAGAGATGTGCAGTGAGGCTGTGGACTGGAGCCTCGACAAAGATTGCCCAATGATTGCTGACTCCTGGCGTGCGCTGCACTAAGACCGTATTACCGCCTGAGGGGGTTGGGTAACGCAGTCGTGGCAGCGACTCTGGACGCCATTGGGCTCTTCTTGCAGATCTCTTCTTGCAGATCTCCCCAGCGACAGCGCCCATCTAGACGGCCCTGCGAACGGTGGCCGTCAGGGGACCCCCGTTTGCAGGGCCACATACAGAGAGACAGCCTGTTGTCGCTATTAAACTGTTTAAACACTTTTGCGACATAAACTACATTTATAATGCATACTTTCTTAATTTGTCTTGGGGAAATTCGTTCTTTGCATTTAACCCATCATGGATGAACCATGAGCAGTTGACTGCCATCTAGCAGCCCCAGGGGAGCAGCGAGGGGTTCAGTGTCTTGCTCAACAACACTTCGACACACTAGGGGGAGCCAGGAATCGAAGCAGGACTGTTCAGTTCCAAGGATGATTGCTCTACCTCCCGCACCACGCTGCACCCAGTTCCAATGTACAGTGTTTTTTGTCAACATTCGTACGTATGTTACTAGTTTCTTGTGCTGAGCGATCATAAAACAGCTGCAAAAAGCCACTAAGTGAGGTACGCAGTTCTCCTGTCTCATGGTAGGCATGCCTCACCAGCCATGAACCTCACCGTACATCATTGCTCTATATCCATAAATCTTCTCTTCAGTCTTCCTCCAGGCTTCCTGCCTGGCAATTCCAAGCTCTGCATCATTCTGCCATTTCATTTACCATCCCTCCTCAGTACATGTCCAAACAATCTCAGTCTGGCTTCTCTGACTCTATCCCCAAAACATCTAACATGTGCTGTCCCACTGATGGACTCACTTCTATCCATTCTCCTCACTCCCAAAGAGAACCTTCAGTATCTCCATCTCTGTTACATCCAGCTCTGTTTCCTATCTTTCCTTCAATGCCACTGTCTCTAAACCATACAGCATAGCTGGTCTCACCACTGTCTTGCACCACTTACCTTTCATTCTAGCAAATCTACTCTTTTATCGCACAATATCCCGTGCACTTTTCTCCACCTGTTCAAACCTGCTCATTCACTCCTGGGAGGAGAAGAAATGCATTTGAGCATACTCTCCTCTGCTCTGGACTGTTGATCCTAAGTACTTGAAATCATCCACCCTCTTTAACTCGACTCCCTGTAACCTCACCTATCACTTGGGTCCCTCTCACTCACTAACATGTATTCTGTCTTCCTTCATTCCCCATTCTCTTTGTCTACCTGTCCATACTTTGCTGTACAGATAATTTTTATCTGACCCATCAGTTCTCGGTTTCACAATAAATAAGTATTCAACCTTTTGCAAGATATGCCTTCTAAATTATAGCTGGCTAGCAGAATCACCGTTACGGTACGGAACAAAACTACGTAAGTACTGCAGCATCCTGTGCAAAGTGCCAGCTAATTAACTTAGGTGCTTAATGATCCTGTGAAAAACAATGAAAATCAGACATTTGACCAATTTAATTAATCAAATAAGTCAAAATTAGATTAATTAATTCAATGCAAATTAGGACGTTTGGTTATCCAAATATAGAGTATATATTACTGGACAGGAATTTCATCTTCCCATGGCTGGTACATCACAGCTACTGAAGATGTTGACACTAATCTATGGTTACCCCAAAACAGTTTAAATCCTTCACTGTAATTGAAGGCAGAAGAACCGACTGAAGAAGTGTGGGGTCGGGTTTGAAAGCAGAACGACAGGCAAACGGCCTTTGAAGCCAAAAACAGGAAAAGAGTCTAGCTCAAAATCTCTCTGAAATCAGTAAGCAGAAAAGGAAAATTAGACTCTTGGGTTCAGATACACACAGAAAACACATTGACCAATATGGACACTGGCCTGTTAATCCTGTGTTATTGACCCTTTTGGGCACACTTATTTTAAAGATCATTAAGAGAAAACAGTCGAATGGTAAGTTATGGTCCAGTGTCACAGTTCTTCTCATGAGCCAGCATATATACCTTAACCCAGCCCAATGAAATGAGAGAGAGTCCTTATTAGTTTCACTGGTATTTAATGGTCTTACATGAGAACATAATTTTATCAAATGAACATCCCCCCAAATTATTTTACTTCTTTGTTCAATATTGGAACAGGGCCTTCACAAGGGGATTTTTCTTCTTATGAAACTGTCTTTTTAGGGTAGATTTACCAACGTACTTTACAACAAAGCAACATTTTTTTTATATATAGTTCAGTGAAAGAACCTTGCTTGTAATTTGATAATATCATAGCATGTTTTGAAACACATCTGAATAATTGCCGCCAGTGCTTTGAATGGCCTTTATGCATTATGGATGGACATAATACAGAAATGTGTTCTGGCTGGCTCATAAAGAAAATGAATATGACTCTTTACTTTCATGCTCCATCAATGACTCTTTCTACTATTAAGTGAAAATAACAATTAACACAGGATGAGTCTTCCCTTTCTTTTGAATCAGGCAAGCGAGATTTGAAGGTGAGGCTGATAAATTCAGAGGATAATGGATTTCATGATTCTCATGACCAAGGCAACGTGGGGACTAAACCGAGCTCACAACTTTCTGAAACAAAAAGCGAACTGAAATATTTATTCCAATGTTATGCAGAGGCAGGGTCTTTGTATTCACAATATTTTGAACATATTGACTTTTGCTATGAAATCGAAAAGAACTGAAAGCATAGCCGTTACCTAAAATTTGTATACACAGTACATACTACAAAGCAAAAAACATGGAATACACAAATTACATTTAGAATAGAATAGAATAGAATATTCCTTTATTTTTTTCCATGGTGGGGAAATTTCGATGACACAATGCACTGACAGACTGTCTGGTAATTCCCCATAAGACTATTTGGTAATTCCCCATTTGATGAGACAATTAGTGCACTTCATAAGCTTACGTCCAGATAAGTACTGCCAGACTGGACTTTAATTTGGTCTCCAGTTGGCTGCGAAGTGTTGATTTCACTCATTCCATGTTTTAATGTGCAACTGGCTGGGATATGGAGCTGTTTACGTTAAACACGAAAATATCCAAATGGCTGATCAAGCTAGCATCTGCAGAGTACTACTGCTATGTTTAATCTATGAAAACAAACAAACAAATAAATTGATCTCCATTGTCATCATCATTTATTCTTCACAGTTTTACTTTGTGTGTATGAACTGCTGAACTTCTTTTATTTCATATCTTAGCATTCATCATCCTACATTCATCCACGTGGATAACACAATTGCTCTCTAATGGAAGAAAAGCGAGAAATGATGACGTCAATTCATGCCCTTGTCTTTTAACTATCCTCAGTTTGTCATTTGCGGTTTGATATTCTATGTTAATGTCTTACTTCAAAGCTGTCTTTCAGGGCAAGCTCTCTGATAAAGAAAGCCTGCATGCCTTTTTTCCGTTTTTCTTTTTTTTTCACAATGGTAAAGAGCTTTTCCAAATTGCAAAACACAAACCTTTCAAGTGAAAGATCCGACCACTACATCACAGCTCTTCTCCTTTCCATTCCAGCCTCCCAAAGGAATTTGCCTTTTAGCCGCTCCGCACTGGAATATCTTCAAGAAATGCTGCTTGGCTTTTACACAAAAATTTTTCTTGATTAGACAGTGATCAGGTCCTATAGATGATAAAAAACACACGGTAAAGCTAAAGTTAAACTGGAGTGTCAGTCTGCTAACTGCTTTATAATCAACTGGAGTGTCTGGCAATAACAGAGATAGAGGTGGAAAGATTGCCAAGCCCTTCGAATTGTACTCCAAGTTTATTCAAATGATAGTTTGTTTATTTATTTATTCATGATTTTACAGTTTCTTTTAGCAGAATGAAGTTAGAATACCTGACTTTTGTTTTTACTTCTTGATTGCAAGCAAATTACTGACAATTTCCAGAAATAAATACAGAAACAAAATTACCCATTGCAAATTTATCTCTGAACAATAGTTGTCTTCTTTTTTTTATTTTCCATTTTTAAAAATGTTGACATTTTTTCCATAGATTTAAATATGTACCAATACCAAAGTGTCACAGTCACTTTTGTCTTGGGTTTTAGATTTTTTTTTTTTTCTGCAACATATGAATCACAGATGCTTTTTTTTGAACATTGATTTTATTGTGTTTAGAAACATTTTCCAGTGGCAAGTTTTATGACACAAAGACCAACTAAGCTTTCATTAAACATGATGTAAACACTCAATATAGATGTGTTTCACATTCCACAGCTTTCAGACTAAAAGGTCTACTAGATGTACTAAATGGAGGGTGCCAGCTGATAGACCTAATTCCAGATTTACACTGTTGATTTTTGTAAAAATGCGTTAACATTTTTAAAACACCTTAATTCTAAATCCTCCAACTTTAAGAGCAGTAAACACAGCTCTGCAAGGTCAGTCAATAAAGGTAGACGCTGTATTTTAGAAACCCCCTGCGAGTAAAGAGTTTCGTGATTAATATTGTGTGTGTGTTTGGGATCTGAAGCAACTTCTCAATGTAAAAGCAGCTTTTTGACAGCTTTGTTTTGTTGGAAACACAAAAGACATACCTCAGGGCCAAAACTATTCTCTTCAAATGTTGAAACCAGAATGTGAGACTGAGATCTGGCTTGACAACTGAGATGAAGAAAAAGACTGAAAGAGCCAGGTCTTTGCTTTTCTCTCTGTGCTCCACATTACTATCTATGCCCTGAGCATCTTGCACGTACCTCACAAGTCCATTCGATTCAGTGGCTTTGGTGTTGCTTGTGGGGAAGATATGCTATTTTAGGTTATATGAACAGCTATTTGAGGTGAAAATTTTTTTGTCTTTGTGCAATTATCCTTCTGAACCTCAACAGGATTTTAAACTTTTTAATCTCCTTGCACTGAGGCACATCAAGAAAAAAAGAAAAAGAAAACACTCTCCTACTTTCAATTTCCATTGACTGAATTTGGAACATTGCAGATTATCTTGCATATGTCTTTCACATATGATAAGCAAAATGACACACACAAGGTAAAGATTGGAGACATCCCCTTTTGCAGGGTTAGCAGTGGACCCAGGAGGCCAGAGAAAGGCAGAGTTTGTGCTCGCACGTCTACCGCAAACAGACAGCAAAACTTCTGTCCTTTATGGCTCATTAAACCCCACTGGTGCATGGCCACCCACAGCAAGACTGGCAGACATAAGCGGGGGGGCAGACAGCAAGGAAGGGAAGCTCGCAGGTAGAGAGACAAGTAAGCACGCAAGCAAGGGTGAGTGCAGTACAGCAGGCTCCTGACAGAGGACATTAACATACTCTTATTTTCATGCTGCGAACACACCTGATTAATGACGACAGGCCCGGTGGCTGAGTGAGGTGGTGAACAAAGATAGAGATACTAGTGGATAAAAAGTGACACATTGCACTCATTACATATGACAAAAATCAATATTGGGGAAACGTCATTGTTGTGACATTTAAAATGCATCAGTTTAAATTTTTCAAATCTGCACAGCTTTATTCTTGGGACGTTTCCTTCAATTATATTTCCGTGGATTCATTTGTGATGTATTTATGATTTAAATGAAAACCTTTATCATGACATTGTTGCTTTAAACCTCAGTGATGCCGAAGTTCTGGTTTGTGGCGTAGTCACTTACAGTGATTAAGTGTTTACATAATTACCATTACATTATTCCACTATCCACAAACTTTGTCATGTCAAATAGCATATATGTGGTTGTTTTGCATCAGGAAACCTATAGAGCAAGTCCATCTGTTTACAGCCACATATCTTGCCAAAATGACAAAGAGTTAGAGACTGCATGTCTATTACAGTTGCTTATATTTACTTACCAGAATTTGTTTTTCCTTCCAGTCTTTTCATGAAAGTTTTGATTCTCAACCAGAATGGCAACTCAGTGAAGAGTTCACAGTGAATCTGGAAATGTCACAACATGTAATGTGTTTGGGAGACATGCTGTTTGCCTCTTAACAGAAATAGTTCAAGGTTATGTACACAAATTAGCTTTATAGTACTGCCACTATATAAATGTTATAATTTTCTTGATGGCAATTGTCTTCCTCATAAAAAAATTTAAATTGCCAGGTTTGATTATATCTATGATAAATTGAGATTTTCTCTCAAATTCTCTGCTGGCTTTGATCGAGGCTGCAGGCAAGGCTTACTACATTAAATAAAATGATCCAGTTGAAAATCAGTTGTTATATATGCCACTTCCCAACAGACAAAAAGGAAAAAAAGGAAGTTATTGTATTATTACAAAATGACTATACAGTTGTTAATGCAACTAAACAACTATGCAGCATGATGATGATAACTGACGGACAAAGGTAGTCACTGAAATTGAAATTATAAACTTGGACTTTGTTAAAATGACATTTGTTGCAGCGTGCATATGTATGAATAAAAACACCAAGATGTTTTCCTGGATGAAAAAGAAAGTTTGGCGATTTCAGGTTGAGACCACGTTAAGATAACCAGAACCTATTTATCAGTGATTTCCTCTAGTCAGGGAGTTGAAAGAGGGTTACAGAGTTGAAATGTTTTAATCTGTTGGGGAAAAATTCACTTCATCAAAGTCATTTTTTTAGCCAACTGTATGGTCACAATTGGGGAGTGTCAGGAACAAAAGCCATAGAGACCAACCACCACATCCTACATGCTCAACAACAACAAAGAAGGAACTGCTTTGGATAAGGACAGAAAGAGGGCACCGAGATGTTTCCTCATGATACCACACATGTTGACAGGTATTGTCTCACTCTATGCCAGTTTTTTTGTGTCAGCCTCTATTGACTAAATACCAAAGGGTAGTCTTACTAAGTTGATATTTTACCTCTCTGGCTAGACTAATAGCAACTGAAGCATCTCAGGTGAAGAAACTGTATTTGAAGTGCTCTCAGGAGCTGTGCATTTTCAGAGGATTACCAGATGTTTTGAGATGTGAAAAATACATAAGCAGTTAGAGGCTCCAAATCCATTTAATGGTAGGAGCTCAAAACCGTATTGCGCTTTATCTTGGGGCAGTAGGGGCAAGGGCAGAGGCAGTCTGATCAGCAAACACACTGGACAGTACTGCAAAAGAGAAATTTCAGCCATGGCTGAACCCTGCTGCACCTGGCGTCTTGCTGGCTGTACAAAAGAATCTTTTCTAAAACAGACAAAATCCAAATGTCCTTTCTCCAAAATAATGAATGGAAATTGTGAAAAGAAATGGAGATTCGCTATTGTTCCTTTGTTCTGTAAAAACATAATAATTCACTACCCCAAGCATTCAGAGGTCACTCCAAAGCTCACAGCAGTATGTGAATCATATTTATTCACTGTTATTTGCCATTACTCTTTTAACATCCATTACTTCGTGAGCATCTACATCCTCACATCGGGCTTCCAAAAGATATCTAACATTTATAGCCTACGTAACCGGCTTGTGCACACCTACATGCAGTTCACCTATCCACTCTCTTAGTTTCACCAGTGTTAACACATATTTGCCATTTTTATGGCAGATGAGCTGTGAACCTCTCACACCCAAGCTTGATAAAACGCAGGCTAATCAGCATAGTGCATGACAGGATGAATTGTTGATTAAGGTGAGGCCACCCACAGAGAGGATGACAGAGCTCTGATCAGCCTTTTGATTGTCCATTATCAGTTGGAACTGTCATAGTTGGAGCAGCTGTGTCAAATCTGATTTTACCCAAAAAATTGTTGCGTTTCTAATGGCTTTCTTGAAAACTATGAAATGACACCAGCCAGATTGTTCATATAAACTTAGTTGAACTCCTTTCACAGTTTTAAAAAATACAATATAAATATGAAAAAAAACTATCTTTTGTCATGTTGTGAGACTTTCAGGTGTATTTCAGTGAAGGACAGTGTTTATATTATAGTGTTCGTCAATGCATTAAGACAAATCCCGGGAAAAAAATTGATATTGATATTTGACCTTCAAATATAAAGATATTGAAATGTCCAAGATGCATTATATCTTTAACCAAGCTCTTTCCAAAGGTGCTGTTGTGGTTCTCAGCATGCTGCACAATTTGCCAGAGAAATAGTCCGACCACCTGTCTCCCCACTCTTAAAATGCCTAGGTTAAGCTAGTTGAATTTTGGCTGGAAGTTAATCTTTGGGAGAGCGATCTGCATGATTGAACTTCGATTTTCCCCATCTGACTTTTGGTAAGAAAACAGATAAAAGTTTATCCCCAAAATGTCAAGCTTTATCTGCAAGATTGGAAATAATCAGCTTTGTTCTTTTTTAAAGATAACTGCTCTTTGGGCATTTGTGAAAATAATTGTATATAATAAATAATGTAAATAATGTAAATAATAATCAAGTCAGTATGATTTGATGTGGCGAATGAATATATTGGAGTTTATGGTCAGGATAAACATGCAGATGTAACAAGGGTTTAACATTTTAACATATCTTTGTGGAGGTCATGTATGATACAACCGTTCCTCTTCCTTTATGAGAATCTCAAGTCACCAAATAGTGTTGATATGCAGATAGCACTGATCTGTATCCAAAGGAGACTGTCTAGATGACAGCATTCACCTTGTCCCTGTATCCATGACATTTTAACTTTACAAATCAGACTGAATTTATGTGGATGGGAGTTTCTCAGGATTTCCATTTCCGTTTTTGTGTTATTTGTGTTGCATGATGTAGAATTTGTATGGAGATACTGTAACTCCACCAACAAACTGCATTATACATGGACAGATGAATGGAAAACCTGTTTGGAAAGTGAAGACCAATGATTGAAAATCCATGAGGAATTTCACACCTATATGTTTCTGAACTAAGTTTCTAATCCTCAGAGGCTTTCACCAACTACTTTCCCCTCGTTTTCCATTTCGCAGAGTTCAGTAACAAGTAGTTCAGTAACAAAAAGGTTTGATGAGATGTATTGCTTTGACAAAAATGTGACAGCTTACATGCACATACGTGCGCGTGCGCACACACACACACACACAGACACACAAAGGTTTTATTAGAAATGGTGACATCACACAGTGAGTTTCTCAATGGCAGTCGTGTGCTATTCCAGTGTGGCCCCATTATCTCCAATTGCTTTATTCTTTGGTAAATCAACTCCATAATTCCTCCTGATATGCTGTGAAGATCCCAAGAATTAAGTGTCACCCTCAATATGCTTAAAAAACAGCATCAGATGGCACTATTAATTAACAGAATTATGATTTTATTGTGCAGGTTGTTGGACGCTCCAATCCAGTTAGCATCATAAATTGCTCAGCTGTTGGTTTTTTGACAGGCTTTCAAACCTGCATGTTATACGACACAAAGATTTAAATCAATATAGTGTACAGACAGCCAGAGAGAGTCCTTGAGGTTGGCACATTATGATAATGGAGACTGCAAATTATGTTCATTCGAATCACCTGGGATTGTTTTATGCATGCATGCAAGCACACGTTTGTGAATAAACAGACCTAAATCAGCCTCTCAGAGAAAGTGTCAGATTAACTCCTATCCATAGTAGCTTCAAACCATTGCTTTCTGGACCAACATCCATCACTTCTCACAGATGAGCCTCAGAATACAGACTGCTCTCTTTAACTGATTTACAGCCTCTTATACCAGCTGTGTTCCAGTTTGAGTATACAAGGAGCAGATGGCCACTTGAAGGCGGAAGTGGTCCTCTACAAGGGAGATGGCACCAGGAGATGCTGGGGGGCCTCAAGATGTCTGCCTGAGAACATCAAATGCATGTGTGAACAGACAAATTTTAATCACAATACAAAGAAATGTTGTAAGCAAGCATTACATAGGCCACAAGTGGATGAAAGCTGTCAAAAACGACACCCACCGTGTTGACTTGTACATTTAAACACGATAATGACCGGAACTGAAACAATCAATGAAAGCACAGCAAAAGAGCATACCACAGCACCTGTCTCAACAACTGTCGCAGTGGTCCAAACACAAGTCTGTGTCTATGGCTGGAGGAAAGTTACATCATACGGTGGGTTGAGGATCCATCAGGGAAAGAAATTCGAGGACCTCTTCTATTAGTATGGAACTGACAGTTTGGAATGCAGTAGACCAGAAGTACGAAAGAGATTCGAACTCCAAATTCCCAGAATGAGGCAACAAGAGATGAAGCGCCTCATTCTGGAAAGGAGACACTTCAGCAAGCAGTGGAAAAGGGCTTCCGAGGTGGATATGGAGGGCATAAATGTGTTCCAAGCCGACATTAAAAGCAGGTCGGCAACCCTCTGCAGAGCAGATGGGCTATGGAAGCGTAGGAGGATGAAAGAAACAACTAGAACTTGATTCCTTTCAAATTCTTTAAGGGCCTCTTTCCAAAGGAAGAGACTCGTATCCTGAAAACAACGAAAACAGATCGTAGTGTTGAGGCCGAAACATCCGAGGAAACTTAGGTACACAACTAAAATTCAGGTTTGTTTTTACTGGTGCCTCTTGTATGCGCTAGGGCTAAGGATTGCAACATCTTGTCTTGTATTTACTGAATTAAATATGCTTTTAATGTGATTATAAATCTTAAATCTTTCAAAATGTATAATGGAGGCCTGTCTTTTTTATTGTTACAATTTCCCTATGATATTCTACCTGAACAATTCAAACTTTTGTGCATGCACAAAAATAGGTAAATAAATAAAATTCCTGTTTTGGGGAGTTTGGGTGGTTGAGCTGTATCTTTCACTCTAGAGTGTCTGATAATTCTGCTAAATTTCAAAGAAGAGGTACAATTAACACCAACAGTCTCCCCTCTCGAATGTCCAATATATTTGATATTGGGTTTTTTTTTTCACAACTATGTTGGAATATAAATAATCAAATGCCTCCATTACTGTAGAGATTTTTATTGATCTCAGCTTAAGCAGAATTAATCAGGGAGACTGGGCCTTTTTTTATTGTGACCCAGTGCATGTTAAAACTTCTAGAATAAAACTACAGACCACTTCATGAGGGACTACATTTGAGTTGGACTTGAAAATCGTAATGGAGCTGTTTTGATGCTGCCCACTTGTCATTGCATTGTTTTTAAAGACAGGTTTAAACAGGTCAAATATCCACCTGTGTGGGGGTAAGAATAATGAATTGGGGCATAAAATAATTTTTATCATTTGCATCTCTCATGCTCAAGATGTTTGAGGTATGACAACTTCACAGGGTGGAATGTGTGTGCGTGTGCCCGTGCACTCAAATTTGTCGGTAAGCAGAATGAGTGCAATATCTGAAGACCCCCCAAAAAAAAAGAATTAGTCAATGTTCATGTTCCCAAATTGTGTTGCAAAGGATTCACAGATTATATTTTTGGGGCAAGAAAAGGATACACTGCTGTTGTTTCCAGCTTATTATCTACACCTGGGAGAAAACACTCCATTCAAATTGTACCCTGTCATCTATCCTGTAATGGATATGTTGACTGGAATAGCGGAGTGCAAGTGACCATTCGTCTTCCGTGTCTGTTGACTGCACTGACCTCTTCTTGACTGCGTTATCTCCTTCCTGTCTTCCATTGAGTAACAAGAGCAGAAGGATTTTCTTTCTTGAATCTTTTTTTGGGCTGGGCTGTTTGTGACAGTGAAATATTTGCTTACATTAAAACCCGGTGAATCTCAGCGTGGGGCTGGGAACCTCCTCTTTGTTACAATTTCCTCATATCGAAAATCTCACGACTTATCACTTGCCACAGTCAAACAAAGACCTAAATATTTCTGCAAAAAGTATTAAACCATTCTGAAGTAAACGACAAAGGGGGATAACCCTGATCATAAACCAAGAGGCTACCAACCTCACAAGACTTAGGTTGATGTTTTATATTAAATTTCCCCAGGGATTTTTACAGTCAACTATTAGAAGCTGAAAGTTTCTCTCCTAAAATCTTTAAGTAATATTTCTTATTTATTGAAGTGGGTTTTCTGAGTAATTAATCCAAAATCATTAGCTGTCAATCCATGGGCTGCCATTTTAAAGATTCTTGTTGTAGTCTCTGCACAGAAGCTAAGCAATATGATGAATATGAATATTTGGATTATTGGATTAATTTCGGACTATTTTCCCCAGTTTATATGCCAACAAGCAGAGTGCTCCAAAGCTGATGCGAAGCAAGCCTACCCCTCAAGCCCCCCTTCAAAGTTCCTCACAAAAATATTTATTTTACCATGTAAAACACAGGAGGTTCGAGTTGACTTCTTCTACAGCTGGTAGTTTCTGTTACAATGGGACCTTGGTTTGTTGGAGTTAACTCAAAGTGGGGAACAAGCAGACCAGAAAATCCTACCTCTGTCCTAAATTACCGTTCTGTTTCTTTGACTTTTTTTCTATCAGTCTCATTGCATTGAGGAGAAAAAGATTCAAAAAATATAATACAATTTTATACAAAACAGAATTCAGATTACCAGTACATTAGTATACCATATCTAGGAACACAACCGTATACAATATATCACATGGACCACATCTGTCTTTTTTCCAAATTACAAATTTTTAAAAAAGTATAATTCAAGTACAAGTTCAAGTATAATTTTGTTTGTATATTGGATATAATGAAATAACCGCAATACAAACAAGGTAGTGTAAAAATTATAATGAAATGAGACAAGCAAGGACCTTGATATATTTTAAGAGCCATTGAGGAATATTCTGGGAGGACCCAAAAATAAATAAATACACCATGTTTAGTGGATAATACAGAGCATTTTGAGATTATCTCTAATTAGTCTTCATCCTGTAACATCAGGTTATGTACTGTTTGAAACCAAATTACTAACAGTTTACTGAGGCAATGTTTGAAGACTTGAGATGTCAGGCAGCAGATCAATGTTAAGAACAATGACCATTAGAGGTCTCATTCAAGAAAAAAACTAAACTTCATATTGAGCAACAAAGACTCATGATTTCCTAAGCTAAAAGAAGCTTGAAAAGTATCTCAGCTGATTTAATGTTAATTTGATAAGGAAAGAAACTGGAACCCCTGAAAGGAATCAGGGCCTTTGCAAATTTGTATATATGTCTTGATATCTCTATTGCGCATACTGCTCGTTCTCGATCTGACCTCAACTATGGAAATGGTCAAAACATAGAATGTATATGTAAAAAAAATATCTGTTCTGTTTTGTGTAATAAGACTCCTAGGAGAAAGCCATCTTTTATTTTTGCCGTTTTTAACAGTTTCTGCCTTACAAGTACTTGACTCAGAGTCATCAATCCAATGGTATTCCTCACTTTCTCTTTTTGCTCCCTGAAGGCATCTCCCTCTCAGAATTTCCTCCAGAGTGTTATCTTTGCGCGGTTAATGTTGCCGACTCGTCACTTCCTATCTCCTCTGTCAATTAGAAGCCGTTCGAGGTTTCTGTAGACTGAACACACTATGAGGTACCTGCAGCCGACTTTCAAAGAGGAGCCATCCTCTTGTAGCCCCCCAAAGATGAGCAACAGTATATTCATCAATATTGTATCAGGTTACACCAGACCTCGACTATAATTATATAATGTTAAACCAATTGTTACCCCAATTAGAAATTGATTAAAAAAGATAAGTGACAACGATGTTTTCCATATGAATTGTTAGAAACAGAAACCAAGATGTATTTTTTTTAATCATGCTATGAGATTCTTTGGTGGGCTCCAGGCACCATTATGCTTTGCATATAAAAGTTCTTAGAGTTTAAACAGTTTTTTGATATAACTTCTGACTACTACCTTTGTTTCCATTCTTTCCACCCTTAAAGGTCTCATATTTGGCGCCAGACAAAGTAAGTTTGTCGTCAATTATCTCAGGGATCCTACTGTGTTATATGTGAAGTTAAAGTCGTCAAAATATTTACTTGCTTGATCACAAAGTCCTTACAATAAGAGTAGCAGCCAGAGTTACAATGCAGATGAATCCTCACACCCGATACATCAATACTGGCTGTATACAAAAGACAATTGTAAAAGTGAATACATTTATATAAAACAACAGAGAAGCAGAACAGTCAAATCATGATATTATATAATTTCATATGATTGCTAATTTAAACGATGCATTTTTATTTTCTTTTGTCCCTTCAATTCTTCACGGTACAAAATTAAAATAAAAAAATCCCGCCATTTATGTAATCGTAGTTGGAGGGAGGAAACTTAAATCCCTTTTGGATGAGAAGCAACATGAAAAATGACAAGCTTCTGACAGCCATCATCTTTGTTTATGACATTAAAACCTCCTCTTCAACATTCACATCATAATAGAGAGTGAACTCAAAAAGCTTGCTGGTAAAAACAGAAGAACATTGGGGGAGAATTTCTGTGGTAATCCATTAACCTTTTCAGAGATACTAAAAAATAGCAGATACTTACTGACCCCCTTTCAAAGAGTATCACAGGTACTGTACTATACAACATGAAATTTTGGTCACCTTGCTGTTACTGTGGCAACCTGAGAGAATAAAGGGAAGCTTCATAATTTAGGAATTATACAAGTTTATTACAGAGGACAATGGGAAGAATCAAAGCCAGAGGCAAAGCAGACAAATGTGTCCAGTATAGGAAAAAATATAATTATTCATAAACTAAAAAAGCAATGTGCTCTAACCTGCTGTATAGTGCTCTCTTTCAAGGAATAATTATTGGTTAATCTCATTCAGTAATAAGTAAGTGAAAATGTTATGAGAATGAGCAACTGCTCAAAAGTAGGTGAAGTGAAAGGTATCATGTCTTGATTCAAAAGGGGTGAGATTGGCAGCTGATCTGCTGTTTCCAGAATGTTGCTTTGTTGATGCTGTCGGTGGCATTAGAGCATCATTCAAGTCACTGGGATTCACAACATTATTTTTTTTACCTGGATATAGAGCTACTCAGGCATCATGCAATGTTCAGGTAACTCAAGTCATGCAATCTTGAAGCCACAGTATTTTGCTTACATAATATCTGTACTTCATGCAAAAATATACAAGATATCATGTCCTTTACATTATCTCACAGCACACATACCACACAATTATTTGTGGTAAGGCATCACAATCAAAAAATTCAAAAGCAAAACTACCACTTAATCACAACCACACGCACATTAACCGCAGACCAGAATTTCAAATCAGACACAGACTAGACTCAGATACCCACATACTACTGACATGTTAGCAGCCTCCCTTCTTACTTTGTCACCCGGTCCTGCCTGTTCATCACCCTTCTGACCTCCCCCTGACCTTTATGTTTGTAGTTTGTTGTTGTACCTTGAATTTGTTGGATAATGATTTTCACTGACTGGATTCAATTGGTGCTAAATGGGATGCAGCGGATTCTCAAAATAAACTTGGGCAGATATTATGTTGTTGAAAAGTGTTTTCACGCGACAAACTGCACCAAACAAAATTGAAAAGTCAAATAGTCCCAACCAAACAAAAACACTCACAGCCAAATTATTGATCAAAGGAAGTTGTTTTTTAACTCCATTATAACAAATCCAGTTTGATACCCAAAGTAGGGGTCTTTGCATAGATATGATGAAGGTGTGATGGAGGTGGGAGGAAAAAAAACCACAATGGAAATTATCCAAGAATGTTTTGCACATTGAGGACATTTCAGTTTGGTACACCAAATTGTATATCCTCTTCCTTCTCCCCTTCCCTAATAGAACTCATCAATCAGTGGCTAAGCAGCCTCGACCGCTGCATAAAGTAGTTCCAGAGATGGGCTGTCCCTTTTCATCTAACATACAGGTGTCAGATTGAATAATGCAAACTCATTATTACCTGTTTAAAAGGACAAGTGTATTAAGGGAATAGGCTGACAAATAATGCACCATTTGCAGGTTATGTATGCATATATGCACACATACATACTGTGTTACAAAGGACAACCTCAGGGTTTAAGTTTTCACTTCAGAAAGGAAAGTGACTCTCAAAACAAAAATAATGTGTAATAAAATTTGAAAGATGGACTCATTCCTAGAAACACATATCTGCACAGAACCACATAAAAAAATCAATAAATAAAATAAATGTAAAAGATTTTTTTAGATGCAAATGCCTTGAAAGAGAGGTCTCTGTTTGAAGCCGCCCTGTTGCTTCTTTCGATTCCCCCATATAATTTCAGTGTTCAGTCATTGGACCTTGAATCTTGGCCGTGCCATGATAAATGAAGGGAGCTGCAGTTGTTCAGTGGCAAACTCTTTGGCTCAGCCTCTTCTGTCACTGAAACCATGATAGCTGATCCTGTCTCCCAGCTATTGTGAGAAAACCGCCTTGAGAAAACATTGGCTGTGACCACCTTTTTTGGGGCTGGGTGTGTAGAGAGCCATCCAATTGTCACTTGATGTGTGTGTGTGTATGTGTGCGCGCATTTAGGGGTGATATATTGCGAGTCTGGTGACAAATGCATTCATCAATTGAACCTATCTATTAAGACCAACCACCCTTCTAGTTAATTAAGTCAGGGAGCTTCAGAGAAAAAAAGAGCTGCCCTCTGTTATTAACATGGACCAGCAGGAATGTATCATCGGCAGGCACACCTACCTTCCTCTTCATCTCTCAAAAAGAACAACTGTGTGTAACTGTATAATATCTGTTGTAGCAATTACTCGCATAGTGGAAAATTCTGATAACAAAGCACACACCGAGTTCAATCCTGAAAAACGCATGTATAAAATGTATACTATAATGATATTGTTAAAATAATATTATTGGGTTTTCTTCAAAAGCTCTTGAATTCCTCGCTCATTCTAACTTAAGCCAGACAAGGAACATTGAGTTTGGCAGGTCGAGTTAGTCAAATATATAAAAACAATGATTTGCGCATTTCTTTGATTCATTTGTCCCATATCTTCCCATAAATAGCCCTGTCTGTTCTGTTACACGTTGATTCTCAGAAATATCTTTGTTGAACAGAACATTATCTGGTGAAACAAACACTGCAGACATTCCTTGTGGGATTTGTGGTCCTAACAAGCTGATAAACATCTTGATACACCACTTGAGACATATTACAAAAGCTGTCTCTGCACCTTCTATTGCTCTGAGGCATGTTTGATAAAATCAAGTTTACATAAAATGCAGGCTACAAGTCCAGATCATCATATTCTAGTTTGAGAGCTTGTCTTATTCTTATACATAGCACAGATAAATTGTATCATCCAACTTGGAAGCCTAATGTAGGTATTATTATCTTCTAGAGGAAGTCACGATCAAAAGATGGCTCTTTGTTTATCAAAATTGAATGTCTTCATACACTTCAAGGCCTAAAAGTGTGGCTGTCAGATCAACAATAGAAAACCACTGATAGCCTGATGGGACCTGAGATAGGTTTGAGTGTAAATATGTTTTATCTGATGCACCTGCCCAAGTCTGCGACTTGGAAATCTAAATCAAATCTCTGTCTGGATGATTAACATCTCTTTTCTTTTCAACAGGAAAGCTTGGTGTGCCTCCTCAAGAAATTCCTCATAGAATGCACATACGAGCAGTGTTAGTGGCTGAAGAGTGAAAGGCAGGTGTAATGCTGGATATGGAAGAGTCTGTACTAGCATTTTGATGGGCTCTCAAAATTTTATATTATGTTTGTTTTTGGCCTTCCAGACAATTTGTAACATCACCAATTGCATTAATTTCAAAGGTGTCAGACTTAAAGAAATATATTTTCAAACATGATATAGTGTTTGGTTTTATGAAAC
The DNA here is from genome assembly GCA_901007705.1 of Fistularia tabacaria. NCBI lineage: Eukaryota > Metazoa > Chordata > Actinopteri > Syngnathiformes > Fistulariidae > Fistularia > Fistularia tabacaria. The sequence continues at coordinate 178,943 of CAAKHD010014271.1, forward strand.
AAGGTGATATGTAATCCGTATCTTGGACTGTGTTTTATCATTTCTTTTATATGACCACTGCAATTAGGTCTATAAATTCTTCTCAATCTGATGTCTTTTCTCATCAGATAACATTGTTGCTCGCCCTTATCTCAGGTTCCAAATCTTTCCATCATTTTGTTAAGTCTATCTGTTTCTCAAAATTGAGTCTGTCATTGCATTTAAAAAATATATATTTTTATGTTTTCATTGATAAAACGTACAACAAACTTTCTTGTGAATAATTCTTAAATCAACCACTTGCTGTTAATTTATTGGTATTAATTTATTGAAAGTTGAAAGAGAACACAAAGGAGTATTTTAAGCAACCTTCACGTTAATCCTGGTGAAAAAGCTCTCCCCAGGTGGATGATTTGACTCTCCAGTGATGTTAAGAGTTTTATTAAATGACTAACATTTGATAATTAATTGAAATTTAATCGTTTTACTAAAAAGAAAGAAGCTGCTTTAGCCTCTTCTACGGTTCTTTCTTTATCATTGTTCAGTGTGACTTTGGTGTAATCAATAGCATTAACTATTAAATCATTTGTATTTGTGTCATCTGTCACTGAGCTGAGTTGTTTTCTCACATATTTACTGTCTGCATCCCCTTTTCGCCATTTTCCCTGTCACTTTAGAGGATGATTTCTTTTCCTGACAACCCTTTACTGTCTTCCAACAAACAAATAAATAAGTAGCTAGCGTGGCCAGATCTTCCTGTCCTCCATGACTATAACCGTGTCATCTGCCACAACAACCTTCTCCAATATAAATGTCAAATGTTATCAGTTGTGCTTTCTACTGCTTGCCCTGCAGCTTACCTTGGATTTTGTTTCAACTTTCTTTTTCACTTGTCATTGTTGGGTTTTGTCACATTGCTAACATGTTGAGTAAGTGTACGTTTGCCCGAATCTCAAGTGACAGGCTGTAACTGGATCATTGTCAGTTACGGAATTAAAGCCCTGAAAGCCACAGTTTGCCGCATGGACATCATCTGGCCTGATAGTCTTCAATTCTCTCGTCATACCGTTGACAGGCTACAAGCTTTGCCCTGCCCATTCTCAAAAAGAAAATCAATTTAATTCTGTCATTTGGATGACTAATTGGTCCAAATCATCATTTGGTTATCATTATCAATGGTATTTGTGGAGGCGCCTGCAACTCTTTGAGTTAATTGTCAGACTAATTTCTTTGATATTAGTGTGTCAGTCAACTCACAGTAAAACAATATTCTTCCTTCATAGCCTGATGGTCTTTTTGTTATTTATGAAGCAGCTAAACCTCAAACTCTTATTGCCATGTCTTTGTTTTTTCCTCACACATCTGGGTGCCACGGTTAGGAAATGGAGCAGTCAGAACACTCATCAGAGCTCCCATAGCGCCCTCCTCCTGCTGATTTTCAAGAAGGAGGTTAATCCTGCTACAGCAGTGATTTATGCCTTAGCTGATAATGCTTGTCAGGCTGTGACTGTTGAGGATGTTGAGGATGCTGAGGATGCTGAGGCTGTGGTTATTAAAGACGTGCCCTTAGTTAAGCCAGGTCTATATTACAATTTGAAAGTTTCAATAAATATTGTGCAGGTGTCAGTGGAGTTATCCAGAGTTGTCTCTGTTTTCTCATTTGCCCCTCACTACTTAATGTAATCAGACGTAGGATCTGAGAAAAACACATGATTAAACTGGGGTTTGCCTCATTGACTTGATGAATCAATCAAACAAAATAATGAATTTTAATCAAATTTAAAAAAATCAAAATTAGTTGATAAAATTCTCGAGACTGGAGACTTTAGAAGGGAATTTAATGATCAAAAATTGGCTTTATGCCAGTCATCTAATTCCTGAAAATTTAAGAAATCTAAAGTAGTTGATAAAATACCTAAGACTTGAGACTTTAGATGGGAAGATAATGAACAAAATTTGCTTAATGTTAACAAATCACCTGTTACTCTGCAAGATGTATTTCAAAATTACACGACAAAATGTATTTATTCACAGATTATCTCTTTCTCTGTCTCTCTCTCCCTTTTTCTGTTTCTCTCTCAAGCAGTGATCAGTCTAGACAATTTTTAAATGTGCATTTTCAGACATTTTACCAAACATGAATGATCTCTTCATGGCAGTTTGAATACTGTTCAGCATAATTCAGCCCTACGGCATGTCATGTGAAGATCACTTTTCATTTTTTACACTCCTCCTGGTGATCCATATGAGCTGAAATAAAGTATGCAGAACAGTATCAAGTATATAAAAGAATATTATCTAAGCTACTGAGCCAAAATTTTTGAGTGATCATGTTCATGCCAGAAATTTGCATTATACATTTGTGTACTGTGCATCTGGGAGACAGAAGACGAGGGTCTCAGATGGGCAGAAGTGTTACTAATAGTGTTCCCTGGAAGCTTCCAAGGAGATACAAGTGGTCCAGCTTTAGCAGATGCTTGAAGAGCAGATGGCCGGTTGAAATAATCGAGTGTTGAATTTGGACATTCAAAGTCAGTACATACAATCATGAATACTTGCAGCATCATTACCACAATCACACGAATCTGACACAAATATACAAGTGATAATGATGAATACGTTTGTGTGCATTCCCTCAATGCAACATGTCACAATACACACTGAAATATGAAAATAAGGGAAAACAACAATTGGAAAGAAAACACTGACTTATGGGATATTGCTCTTTCTCTTTACAGATAAAGACTTGATTTTTCTTTTGTCGACTGAACATTGGTCCTTTTTTTATCCTCCCCTTCATACTTTATGGTGTAAGAACATTTATGCTATGCAGGCTAGCGCAGCAGCATATATCTACATTAGATGCAAAACTTACTTCTTTGAAAAAGAACTCTAGTCAGCTAGAATGTAAAACTGTATAATCTGCCAATTTAATGTAGACACCCAATTTAGAGTTTCAGGACCGTCTCTGGGGCTCTTGGCTCAAGGCTGAACTCACTGATGTATCAACTGCTTTTGAGCCTGAGTATTGGCCTCTTCTTCTCTCCACACTTCTTCTCTGGTTGCAGCATCATGTCTGGCAGTGAAAATAATTGCCACTTTGCATTAAAAATAGATCTGCCCCGTGCTATGCTCATGCTGAGAAGCATCACATTCAAACCACCTCTCATGGTGTATGGTCATTGTATCATTGTGGGTTTTTGCTCTGCAGGGAGCATGGCACATCTTTACCCCAAGCAATCCAGCTGCTCAAGGCTGCTTGAGACAGATAAATGTGGTAAAAGCTACGGGACTACGTCTACTGCTGAGGGGGAGGGAGAGAAGATAAGGAGTCTCTTGAAAGAGGGAGAGAAATTCCTTATATACCTTGTTGCATAAAGTTCCTCCCCTTCCATCCCGAAGGCATGCACATCTGCTTGAGCATGTGCTTTAAAGTAAACAGAGGTGAAAACACCTCAGATGGTGTCCAAGCTGTAGAAATGAGTATCAGTAGCTATTAGAAAGTCCGTAAGAAGAGAAAAACACGTTCTTCTCATTGGGCAGGGATATTGTCAGCTTGGAGCCAAATAATGAAGGCCCCACAAACAGACAGACATGGAGACATCTTCTCTCAAATAGGGCTATTACTCTTTCTGAGACAGGTAAGACATCAGTCAGTCTGTCAAGAAAGAAAGCATAGGTGAATATTTCCCCCCTCACCACAAGTGAAGCCTGACTAAATTCCAGTCACAGACAGACGGGGAGTCATTCTGAACTTTCAACCGGTAGATCCTCCTATTTGGGCACGAAATTCACTCCTGTACAGCCTTGGGCATTACGTGTAAAATCTCTGAGCCTTGTCATTCTGTGTTACAAAGCTGTACTTTTCCTAAAGTGCTTGAACTTTTCAGGCAGAGTTCCCTGAGAGTTAAGGCTAAATGTAACCTGGTTTGATTTTAGGGTGGAATAAATGAAACAGACGCAATTAAATTTAAGCAGCTAGCGGGAGCCAGCAAAGTGGTTAATTAAGCAGAGCAACTGAGCAGAACAGAAATGTAGCTGTGTCACAGGTTCTTCTGTAATAAGGGGATAATATTTGCCCTTTAAATAAGAGAATTTTGAGTGTTTCAGGCTCACTGCCGTTCCAACTTATTATTGGAGGTCTAACATTATTTTCCAAATTCATCTCACAAAAGAAACCATCCAAAATGAGTAGAAAGGTATTAAAACAAATCACAATATTCAATCTTCTGTTAAATGTATTGTTAGTTTATCAAAGGGCAAACCTTATATTCTATGTACTCAGCTTTCTGTAATATGCATCAGGATACATACAAATGTATTACAGGTCTGCTTCGATATATTTACAGATGTTGCAGCCGTGGATTTGCAAAAGAGCTTGGGCTAGTGACAAGATTTACTCTTTTTAATGAAGTTTCACAGTTAATCCTTTTGTAAAACAATTAATTTGTCCTGGCAAATTCAAGAAACAAAAGCATCTTCTTTTTTTCTGCCAAAATACTGGGTGAACAGCAGGAACTGAAAATTATTGTCTCCAAAGGTAGAATCTGGACACAGTTAGATGAAATGGAAAAATTAATAAAATAATCAAATACTGTATCAGAAATTGTTACAGTGTCTCAAAGCCTTATAACAGGTTGACTAATAATTAAAAAGGTATCATTGGGACTCATACACCCCTTTAAGAGGCTACATTCTTATTGCAAACAAACAACATTGCATATTCAGTATTTATCATATTCAAGCTTTGTTGTGTGGGGGATATTGTGGAAGGAAAAGAGCTGAAAGTGCAGATCTTTTGCTTTTCTTTTGAAATTCCTTTCTGGGAATACTGCTTCTTCTTATTGCAGTCCAATGGCAATTCCCAAATGAACAAATGAACTCGAGACAGTGCTGGGCACCACATAGATATTGTTGGATAGAAAGTGATTATTAAAATAACACGAAAACTGTCTTCTACTCTCCTCTATCTGGTGTCAGTTAATTTGAAGAATCAGCATTAATTTATCATCCTACCACATCGGTGACCAAAAAATGAGGCTGTGTATCCTGCTGCTTTTTCAATTCTCTTTGTATTACCTGAAAAAATACATTTCATCGTTTTCCTCGCTTTCATCTTTTCACGAATATTCAATGTATTATGATCATTATCATTAAAAAAACAAGCAAACAATAACATACTTTTCCTCTTTCTTTTCCCTTATTTGTAAGGTTTTGATACTACAAGGGATTGCATTATAATAGGAACTCATGTGATCTGGATGTTAATCGTATCACTAGTGGAACCTTTCCATACATACATTTACACCATTCAAATGGATGAAAGAAATGAATAATTAAAAAGACATACAGTAGATTTCAGGAAACATTATTTGGCTGTCCCCTGGACAAAAATCTCACATTAATGGTATTCTGTTCACTCCTTTATTTCTTGTACAATGCCTTCTTAATGTGCAATGCACACACTTCCAATAGGAATGTCTATTCTATAAAATTCCACCATTGCTCATCATATCAAGCATACCATTCATATACATTGCCTTGGTGGACTAAGGACTCAGTGAATGCAGTGTTTAAAAACAGTGATGCAAGTACACTGTCATTGTGTAATTTATCATGTGGGGTTTGTATTAGGGTAATTACACAACTGGATCCAGACCACACCAGACAGACACTTCTAACAGCTGATGCCCTCAGGCTACATGTTCTGACAGTGATGATGGGATGCTTCACAGAAGATTATCCTTCCATGTCCACCAGCAGGTGAATTCTAAGTGAATGGATCAGCTTATGCATCAGCTTCAGCAAAGGTTAGGGTTAAATGGATACAATACAGGTCATGTGTAATGCTAAATAGAGCTTACTGTTACATACATGTGAGGAGATAAGTCTTTACAAAAAATGAGCCTCATCAAATATGTGTTACTTGTACCCACATAGACAAGACCTGATATTGATTCACTTTTTAATTTTCTTTCAGAATATTAAGCGAATATGAAGAATAATTTTTCAAACTGCATCATGGACTTCTTCTCTGCCTTCAACACCATCATCCCACAGACTCTGGTGGAGAAGCTCTCCCTCCTTGGACTAAGTCCCTTGTTGGGGAACTGGGTCCTAGACTTCCTGACCGGCAGACTTCAAACCGTCAGGATCTACACCGTCTCCTCCTCCATCTGCTTCAGCAGAACATCCGAGCTGTCATATTGTGAAGTTTGCGGTCGACACGGCAGTATTGGGACCCATCACGAACAACGATGAGTCCAACTACAGAGACGAGGTGGGACCCCTGGTGCAGTGGTGCAGAGATAACAACCTCTGCATCAATACGAAGAAAACCAAGGAGATTGTGGTGAATTTCAGAAGGGAAAAGCGCCCCCCCCCCTCCCCTGCACAATGGAGGAGAAGTCGTTGAAATGGTCTCCAACTACAGGCTCCTGGGTGTGTACGTATCCAGCAACCTCACCAGGAGCACCGACACTTCCCGGCTGGTCAGGAAGGCCCAGCAGCACCTCTACTTCCTCAGGAAACTGAGGAGAGCTGGACTGGGGAGGCCAGTCCTGAGGAGCTTCTCCCACTGTGTGGTGGAGAGCATCCTCTGCAACTGCATCACGGTGTGGCACGGCAGCTGCACTGCTGCAGAGAAGAAGGGTCTGCAGAGGGTGGTAAAGGCTGCACAGAGGACATTGGGGAGCAGCCTTACCACCACCTTGGACCTCTACACATTGCGATATAGGGGGAGGGCACTATGTATCATGAAGGACTCCACACATTCTGCACACACAGTGTTTCAGCCGCTTCCATCTGGCAGGCAGTTGAGGAACATCCAGAACAGAGCCAGCAGACTAAGAAACAGCTTCTTCCCAGAAGCTGTAAGACTGCTGAACTCCAGCCCTGCTCCATAGACTCTCTCCCTCCCTCTCTGACACACACACACTCTTTCACACACACACACACTCTCTTACACAGTCTCTCACACTCACACACATCGACTTGCACTACCCCTACACACTTGAATACAATGTTTAAGGTGCAATATCTCACATAAGGTGCAATTTTTCATGTTTCATAAAAAATGTGCAATAAAAAAAGAAAAGCTGCGATAAAAAACTACTACCTCATTGCTCTTAAACGCAAATTTAGCGCCAACAGTACTAACTTCTGCCCCAAGTCGTTCTGTGAATTTTTGCTCTTATTTATTGATTTTCTATGGCTTGTAACCGGACCAGGGTACAAATTTCGTACCACACACTGTAAGGTGTGCAGGTATGACAATAAAGTTTCCTTGAATCCATGAATCTTATAATTTTGTTTCTTATCTCATCTTAACGGGTGCCGTTAATATTAAACTAGGGACAATGACGTGGAAAAATCGGTGACTTTCTATTCAATCGGTAACTTAGGTTTCATCATCGTAACAATGGTAAGGAAACGATCATGTCAGAATTGACGCATAGATTGGGCTTTAGACGGTATTTAATAGTCAACACTGTCCCCGTGCGGTGATTCAAGGTAATACGTCTAATGGGCTCGGTGGTGTTAGGAACCATTGCTGGAACCATTGTTTCCCCCGGAACATTGTAGGTGATGGTAAAATCTCAGGTTCATGTAGTTAACAAAGCTAAGACTTTCACAAATTTGTTTTTCCGATGTTTACCTCGACTGTGTCAGCAGTTTTGTGAATGACCGTTTCCAGATCCTAACTTGTACATGTGTGCCTGAATGTGCCTAAGCTAACTGACGCCGAAGACTCATTTCTCCGCCGTTTCTCCCGTAAGTTAAGATCAGTCAAATCATAACATCCCAAGTAAGTGTAATATCAGTCGCCTTCAGCCTCCGGGTGCTTTAAAATCGAGTCATGGCACGATATATCTGACATATTGTCATCCTTTTAAGGAAGATAATGAGCAAAGAGACCAAAATGAGAGCGGCGATGAACCAGAAGCTGACCGAGATGGGAGAGAGGGAGAGGTGAGCTGCGGCACAACGGCTGGTTTCGACAAGTAGGCTGGCTAATGTTAGTTAATTTTAAGGGGTGCTGCAGGACAGTTAACACGGTAAAACTCACCGTGATTCTCTTGCTTACTCTGTGCCAATCTTTCACCCTGTGGATACGGAGCTGATGTCTGCTCCACACTAAGGAGGCGACACATGCTTAGAGATGCTTGAAGTGGTGCTTCTCAGTTTAAGTCGATAATTGCGTTTTATTATGCTTTTGCAGGTTGGAAGAATTCCTCAGAGCTAAGCTTACAGAGTGTGGATGGAAGGACCAGATGAAAGCTCACTGCAAAGGTAAACATTCATAAGTTTGCCCCCACCCCAATTTTCATTTGCTCAAAATATGTGATTGGCAACAATTATATACACCATGAATGTATGTCTTTTCACTATACAACTTTAAATTGTATTGCAATGCATTTTCAATTTTAAAGTCTGAGTTTTAACCAAGTGACACTTTCAAAATGTCTAAGTATCTGATCCTGTCTCCTCAATTTCAGATAAGTGAAACCATTTAGAGATTTATGAATTAATAATGTTATTTGATTAACACACAAAATAAAACAGTTCACACTTAAAGTACTGTAATCTGAATGAACACATGATAAGAGCATCATGGAAAGACAATATTAGGAGATTCCATGGATCACAGGGAAACTATACACAACGGACCACCTTTCAGGGCAGGATTTCCAGTTATCATGAAAATTAGTCAATAATTGTGCTGCATGACGTGTTGATTGCATTGCATTGCTTTGCTTGTAGTTGCAGGGCACCTGCACAGCTTTGCAGCTGTGGTCACATCATTGTTTTCATGAAAACAGACTGATGTTGTTTGCCTCGGGTAGAGTCATGGTCTTGTGTATCCATGCTGTGCTCCTCCAATGCTGATAAAAACAATTTTACTGAGTAACGAATCGACACTCAGGTACAATATAACACATGCTTTATCATGATAGTTAGCCTAGTATCCAACCACGCCCTGATCCAGCAGATTTCTGTATCTGTCTCTTTACTTTGGCGGATAAATCTCTCTCATTAGTCTCTAAACAATAGAGCTTCGACTGATTTCCCCTTCTGATTGGTTTGAGTAATGATTATTGATGCCATTTCCTTTGTTTTTTCTCCATCATAGAACTAATGTTTATTCAGTTCAGTCCAGTAGGTTTTGATTTTCCAAGATGATCCCATCCTTCTCTTTAGCAAAATAAACATTACCTATGGATTTCAGACTTTCTATTAAGGCATTTCTCATGGTATTGAATTGATAGGATGTGTATCAAGCATCACTCTGTCAATGGTTTGATTTGAAAAGTGACTGAATGTGGCACTGTTTTGTGTCTGATGTCCTTTTCATGGTTTAGGATTAGTTTTAATGGTACGCAGAGAAAATTTCCGATCTAAAGGGCGTGTACATCTATTGAAAGGACACTTTCCATTTAGTCTGTTTACACAGCACCAAAATTCTATCCTGACAAATTATATACAAAGTCAAGTATCAGGAACTGTTACCACAGCTTGATTTAAACGGTTATACCACAGATTTCATGAGCTTTCTTTCTTCTAGTAATAGCTTTTTGGCACATTATTGCCACCGTCAGGCCAAAACACCTCAAAAATATAACAGGTGCAGCTAATACAAGGTGAGAATATACAGCATTTTCAAGGATACAAAAGAGTTCTTAAAAATGGCACCTTTTGATGGTGAAACAACTCATCCCGCAATTGAAAATAATGACCCATATCCTCTGGGGATGTGGAGTCTAACGACACAGAATGTAAACATCAAGTTAAAACAAAAACCCAGTGTTAAAGTTTAAAAAAGAAATACCATGATGTTCTCTATTTACTGAGTAATTGTGTTTAACAATCTTGGTCAATGATTGGATTGTGATTTCTGCCGTAACTGAGCAACCCCTACCAGCATTACTTGTGTAAAAGGTCTTGTCTGAAAAGAGTGAAACAAATGTTTTGCTTGCTAATATGAGTGTTTTAACATGATTAATCTTCATACTATTTTACATTAACATGGCTTTTCAAAAGTAATTGCACACAAAACATATTTTTGGAGCTGTGTTCGTGGTTAATCTTCACTGCCTGCTGTGAGTTAAGTGCTTGTACAGATCACTGTTCCACCCTGTTTCCCCTTTACATTAGTTACAAATTGGCAACATAGCATTTATTTGCAGAAGTCATCAAAGAAAAAGGACTGGAGCATGTCACGGTAGAGGACCTGATGGTCAGCATCACTCCAAAAGGAAGAGGTACATTTCCTTATCGTGTACACAGACACTTGCATTTTAACAAAAACAATATAAACCTGAACGACGGAAATCTTTTCATATTTCAGTTTCTTATGCAACCGTCTTAACTGTGAGCATATTTTCCTCTTTCAGCCTTGGTGCCAGACAGTGTAAAGAAAGAACTTCTACAGAGAATAAGAGCCTTCCTCACTCAGCATGCCACATAATTATTTTTGATATATATTTCTTTTTTTTTTTTTTTTTTTAATTAGCTGAACTAACTGTTTTCAATCTAAATAGTGCCTATGGTTATTAACATTTGGATAAAATCATGTGGCATTGTATTTGCCCTTTGTGTGTGAAACTTTTTTTTGAAATAAAATAGTTCATTTATGTTACTGAAGTTGGCATCAGTTTATTGCAATATACTTAAACAGGCAGGGCATGTTTGGGTTCTGACTTGACTGGGAAACCACATGAATAAGTTAAGGAAGACTGAGTTTGTCAGTGAATTAGAATACAAACTGGTGTTTAGAGCCTGTCAGATTGTTTTTAACTGATGATTATAGGGGATCTTGATTGTTCACTGCGAGGCTGAAGGTCAGGACACTTGGGGCTTTGGACAGTGAACAGGGCATCTCCCAGTTTGACATCTAATCTTCTGGGGAAGAGGAGGGAAAGGATCGGAGTGCTCCTCATTAGACGACGTTGGTGTCCGAGCCGAAATGAAAACATCTCTAAAAATTGACAGCAAGCTGATGATTGGTTAACCAGCAGCCGTCAAGTAGTTAATGGTTTGAAAACAAGTGAAAGAAAACCGTACTTGACTTTGAGATTAAAGATTACATTTTAAATTGAACATTGAATTTTTGCTTAACTCCATTTGTTAACCCCACAATACAGTCACAGATGTGGAAACGAGTAAGTCTACATTCACAAGACTTCATACATTCATACCACATTATTAGAGCCTTGCAGGAAAGTCTGTTAAGAAACATTTTAATTATATTAAGCTTGAATAATCTACACCCTAAAAAGAATAATTCATGTTGGGCCATGTTGTATTCCATCTTTTGATGAGATCTTCCCTATCAACTGGAAGCGTCACACCTTGAGTTCAAGGTAGGATTTAAAACTTTGACAAATAGCAGTATAAACTGAAACAGCTGACGGGGAAAAAAATGACTTCCACGGTTCCATGAATCACACCTTGCTGGTGCTGTGAATTATTATCGTCCTTTGATTAAATGTGCTTATATACAGAGAACCAGGAGCCTGTAATGACAGGCTTCCCAGAATAACAGTCTGTTCCCAACAGGGTAGAGTGGGGGCTGGATAACAGGGAGAGGTGACTTCACTGGAGCTGGTTGACATGTTATTCTAAGGTCCTCTGTGGGTAACACACGAAGTGATCAAGTGCATACAAGTGTTCGAGCAGGTACAGGCACCAAAACAACTTACACCATAGTGAATAAAAAAATCCTGGCTGTTAGCTGATTGTTTATTGAATGTAGTGTTTTTTCTGTTTTGATGGTGTCATACAACTTCATCACCTCTCCATCAAGTCAATAAAAAACTACCACTGAATGCATTTTGGTCCAGATGAAGTTTATATTTCTTTTTTCCCCCCTTCGGGTTCTGAGCCACATTGTTTTGTTTTGCTGAAACATTTTCTATCGTTACACACATAAGGCTTGATTTTTGTTGGATTTCATATTGAGGGGCTGTGAACTCAAAACAACGCACCTCTGGGCACGAATTGCACATTAGTAGGGTAGTGAGTGACTCTGCGCTGGTCACCAAACCAAGACAGAGAGGGTGTTTTCTTTGCCGACAGCCCTGACGGGACATCAACCTAGGTGACAACATGCTGATATACAGCACGGTATATCCCTCCCTCCCTTCAATCCAATACACACGGGCGCACGCACGCACGCACGCACGCACTCCATTAATGGCCTACATCAGTCCGATGTTATCAGCAGATCTCCCAGGGTTTTCATTTTTAAAGCAAGCTCTGCACACTGCAGTGAACCACAGAGCACCACTGGATAGAATTACTTGTGATGCAATTTATTATCATATAGCTTTTTATTTACTTTCTTACTCTCTGTTCTTAGCTTTTCTCCATCACTCAGGACCCGCTCGGCTCTGCCGAGGAGCTGTACAGAAACCAGATGACTCTACACATCATAAAAACAAATATATAGAAAAGTCAAGTTGTGCAAATGAAAGGAAAACATGATTTTTAAAAATCTAACTCTCCCAAATTTTGAATTGGTGTTACATGACTTCGGTGTGTATGGCAGTGATGTAGTAAAATGAAAAACACTCCTTTTGGAGTTTAAAGAAACTGCTGATGGTGTGTATCATTTAAGGCAGCCTCTTATTGAACCAAATGTGTGGGGCAACCCACAAGGTCAAGAGATCCCTAATTCCATCAAAGTTAATATGAAGCCGCGTCTGAGTAGCATGTAATGACATTTGGAGGGAAAAGACAAACGAGTTCAATGTATTTCCATGTGGATTTTTGGTGCATGTTGGTAGGTTAGTGCAGAAATATTCACCACCCTTACAATTAGATCATTTCAGCCTGATAGCAGCTGTGTCAATAGCCGACGGAGCCAAAAGTGTGATCCCGCGTGCTTACTCCCTTAGGTGCTCCAAGGTGCTCTCTCCAGTGAGATTGGCAGCGCGCAAAGATCATAGAGAGCTCCGTTACCGTACAAACTGAAGGAAATGCGGTGCAGGGTGAGAACAGATGCCAAGACCAAGTTCATATCATAAACAAATGCAGGGGAACAATGTTATAAAATGTTTCCTTATTGGGCAGAAGAGTGCACCTGCTTCAGAGGATATTGGTTTAAGCAATGAAATACTGAATGTTAAGCCCTGGTCATATAACATTGATAGATAAATCTCCCTGTGTTTACACCCATATATCTGCCACTTCTGATTTATAGGACACATAGATAGGCTTTGTCTCATATACCTCTTCCCACCTTTCTTTTTTTCCAAAATGTAAAGGGCAACGGCTTTTCTGAAGCAGACAAAGGGTGAAAGTTGATGTTTCAGACATGTAAAATGTTGCATGTGCCTCTCCGAATTCCCGAGACCCAGTGTGCAGTTAGCCTCCTTTACTGTCAACATGTGTGAGCACCATGCTCGATAAATTTCACCTTGAATTCTCTAACTAGAATTTATGAGACGTGCAACATGGGGTTGCCGTTCTTTTCAAGCCTGCACAATTGCATTGACTACCCTCTCATCTAGAGGAAAATACAGAAATGAAAGAGGTAGAAGCTGGCGTCTATTACCCCGCAATGTAAAGAGTTTTAAATGTATTGACACCATGTTGTGTCTCTCGGGAACCTTTTTTTTCTGCACGCTAATGAGTTCGAGGAGTAAGTTTCATTCTGTTATTCCTGGCATCAGTGCACCAGTCACAGGCATACCACTCACACTCTTTTTTTCAGCCCCTTTCCCTCTCAGTAGCCCAGTGCAAATAATAAATAAGAGGAAATACATCATCCCTTTTTTAAGCTGAACGCCAAGACTTGCTCTGCCAAAGTTAACACAAGGCAATCTTAGGTAATGATCAGCAAATGTGTATAAAGTTTCATAGAGCATGACTTCACATATTTCTTGTTTAGATCATGTTGGCTGGCTAGGCCTCAACATTGATGCCGCTGTAGTAGAAACCACAAATTCATACACATGCACAAGTGCTGCGTTGATTCCCTCATCAGGCTCCTTTCTATTCTGTTCGGAGCAACACTTGTATGTTACAAGGGATATTAATTGATTTGATATAGTGTCACATTGTGGCTAGGATTAGCTACCAGTCATACATTTTGGAATTATAATAGCCACTTTTCTCATTCCTATTTATCTTGCTAAAAAAATAATGTGTCAGATTTTCCATTCATTTGTAACAGCATATATCGGCGTCATTGATACAAAACATTTCATCCTGGCTCAATTTATGAAAATGAATGGAAAAAACAAAACAAAAGTCATTTAACCTATACCTACAGCAAAGCCAGACCACTGTGCAGATGGAGAACTGGGGGGGGTCTCCATGCAACAACACGGAGGAAAGAAGCGAAACACAATCCAGACATTGTTTACCCTGTTTCTGATGTAAAGGCCACTTACTGTCGTGTCCAATGCCTAACCCTTAATTTGCTGCCCGAGCCTTTGAAGTGTGCACATATTTCTGTTTCCTGACACTACCTTTCCTCTCACTCTCTCTCTCCTCCCAGTGCAGCAGTTGATATTGCAACTGGATAGGCCATGTTTCCATGTAGGGGCTCTTTTGGGCTTGCTATGATGATAGAAAACACAAGTGGGAAAGGGGAAAGGAGTGCTGGGATCGCAGATCCACAGAGAGGCCCCAGCCCTGGCCCAGACAACGCTGCAGGGGATTAGAGCACACCCTGGCAGCAGAATGGTTTCACTTAAGAATTTCAGTAATCACTTTTAGGAGTGTAATATATAGCTGACCTTCGGCAGCGCCACACGACCCCCCGCTCCCCCAACCATTTGATCAAAGGAAGCGGCAGTGGCTGTGCAAACAGGCGCTATCAGTGGACTCCAATGGATTTACTGCCTGCTTCTTCTCTCTTGTCTCCCCTGAGTCGTGTGCTGATATACACAGAAACCCAGTTTCATCTTACAGAACCTATTTTTCTCCTAGTACTAATTTATGGGCCAGATCATGACTTGGGGGAACTTTAAGCAGATGGGAGGGAGGGCAAAGGGGGCCTCAGGGAAGGGGAGAGAGTGAAGCTGGGAGCAACTTGGGGCCCTTATCCACTGCCTGCTGACTAGGCCAAGCAGTGCAGCTCTCATCATGGGAAAAGCACAGTAGGTTCTCAGCTGGAGCAGCCAAACACTGTGGCCTGTGCTCCATAAGAATAATAGCCACCAGAAAAGGACAGAGGGCTAGCACAGTAGGGTTTATATAGTGCCCTAAATCACATGAGGCTCAGACAAAGAAGAGGGGTGAGAGGATGTGGGTATCATAGCAACTATTAATAACCCAATACATACCAGTGTGAACATAGCCAAGATGTCTTTGTGTCTTAATATATGGAGTTTAATTGCTTCTTTATTTTAAATCAAACTCAAGTACATGCTCAAACATTATTTCACCTCCACATTCTCGCCGGCCTTTTTGTCACTTCATTCAGAAAGTTTGAAGACACTAAGTGTCCTTCAGTTATGAACAGATATGAAATTCCACAATGAAAGGTAGACATTCCTATGCCTATCACGAGGAATTTGTGAATCATATATTATATTAAAAAGTCACGGACTTACCAAAATCGTGTGAAAAGTAGTGTATATGTATATATATAGTACATCATCAATAATGTGTACAATGTCCAAGTTAATGTATGATAATACATGATAAAATTAGTCACAGGTTAGATATATAAGTGTTCTTAATTCTATAATGTGAGTGCTTTTGGTAAATGATGAACAAAACATGTAGGTGTACATCTTAAATGTATGTTTTAGTAAATACTGTGCTTATGATTAGTAAGTGTGTTGATACAGGCTTTCTAAACAAACCACAACAAGCATTTCCTTTGAAATTTAAAGGCTGGCAAAACCTCAAATGCTTATAAAATTCTAAAGGATAGCCTCTCTCAGACAAAACAAAATGTATAACGTCTGAAAATGTAATACAATTTAAAAACACTGCATTACAAGATGTAAAAGTCATTGCATCAGAAAAAGGCAATTCTTGCCCAGGACACTACGGATCCATCTATATCATATAACGGTTATACTGGTGAAAGTATAAGGTCCAATAGTTGTTCATTTGTAAGAAATTGCAGTAGACCTAGGTAATATGAGTACTCGTTTGTACTTCCTTGCAATCTGTTTCCCAAATGCTCGCACACTGTTTCTTTGCAAAAAATACATTCCATTCGATGAGCGCAACCTTAAAAACAATCTGGAGGTGTTATTCCAGGCTTGATAAGCACAGGCACACATTTGAGATATTTAATTTAAATGCCAATGATAAATCTACAAACAAGTATTTGAAAATTGATGGAGATCTCTCCTCTTCATTGGAGTTATCAGGCTTTTTGGTAATCCCATGTTACTCCTGGTGGGTGGTGAGACTCCAAGAAGAAACCCTGACAACCCATTTTGAAACCAAATTTCCAAATAATTGTATCAAAAATGCATGTTAGTTGAAAATTGATCCAGCATTCACATAGTAAAATGAATGGGCGTCAATGAAACATAGTGATGGTACATGTGGGAAAGTGATTGAAAGAAAGAAAAATAAAACAAACAAACAAATGCAGTCACACAATCAGAACTATTGGGGCTTCCCTGGTAGGATCATGGAATACAGCGATGTTCTCCTGAAGAAAGATACTTACCTCTGAAAGGTCATTTTATTGTCATTTTTATAAGGTAAAATAATGACTTTAGATTGGCTACTATATTTAATACTAATGGCAAGTACATGATTTTAATTGCCATAACTATTATTTTAAGTGTATGTGTTACAACTTCACTTTCACCAACCAGGACCTCAGAAAGAGGTGCTACTCGTACAACCACTGTACTAAATGAGGATCAGAGTGAATTAACTAATAAACCAAAGCATAAATGAACATATTCCATCATACACATGCAAGTATTTCATTAAACGTCCTCTATAAATAGGTTGTGAATCTTAAATCCATCGTTGATTAATTGTATGACTAAAATATTCAAAAACATTTTAGACACTTCCTTAATAGATGTGTTCACTTATTGCTTGGCCATGTTTACCCATGTATCAAATGTTCTATTGATGGCTGATCAATAAGTGAAGTGTTTTTACAAGTTATTTTGCAATGAATTTTGTGTTACCAATATTTCTCACTTTACTGCATACAGTGCTTTTGTTTCTAAAGTTGGAAAGTCTTTATCTACCAAAGAAAAGCAAAATAACAATTTCTTCTATTTCTGCATGAATGCCAAGTATTGGGAGCAGTCACTACACTGTGCAACCAGTTGAGGGCATCATAGAACAGGTGACGGAGGAGGGTCTAAACATAGAGTGGGGAGTTCCTGCAGGTGATTTAAGCCACTACTGATGCCTGATTCAAAATAGGTCCTTTGGGATTTTGTGCTCCGTAAATGATCCAAATTAAAAAAAAATTGGTTCTTTGCCATGTAAGTACTAATGTCAGGATCTCAGCAACTATTTGTGTGGCTCAGTAATGATGGTGCGTGATATGACATTCAGTGACCACAGAAAACCATGTGCTTTTGGGTGAAAGAGTTACTCATGACACATATGTCTTAGAAACTATTGGTTAGGAGCCAGACATACCAAGCACTGTATACAGGCCCTATACCACAGATTCTACCTCCCTGTTTATCTTCAAGGTTCACAACAGGTCAAGCCTACCTCTACAGATCTTTCATAGGGCAGTTTGCCAGTGGAGGAAGCTGTGCTGAGGTTTTCCCACTGATAGAAATTTAATACTGTAGTAACATTAGGTCAGTTTTTGAGGACACAGTGGAGGTATAGCACATTTACACTAAAATATTCCTGCATTCCTTTAATCAGTTGATAAGGCTCATTGCCTGGAGAGCAAACACCTGCTACAAAGGCTCCTTGGTCCGTGTATATTTTATATTCAGATATTTTTACGAGGAGACTGATATGTCAGATACCTGAGTGTCTGCCATGTCATTACCGTAAAACAGCTGGCCATTTTGATGCGAGCTGATGTTGAGTCAGTTACAGTAAGAAGTAATAACTTCTCCCATTGCAGGAATGGATTCCACATAGACTCTAATACTGCAAATTCCTTATTAGTTTGGAGGTGAGAGCCGGTTCCATTAACATGTGGTCAACATTTGGTCTTGGGAAAACCGGGGAACTCTTCTGACCCCCATGATTATTTCCTTGCTAATTTTGCAGACGATTGTGCGACTTCCTGGGTGGGCGAAAAAGCTTTAAGATGATTAACAACGTGTCAATTTAAATTATCATCAACACCAAAGCTATTGCACATGTAATGCCCTATACTACCCTGTTATCATCCCCGCCCCCTCTCATTAATACATGCACTTAATGTGTTCACTGTGATCATACAAATAGGTACATGTGGACGAGCATGTTAGTGTGTGTGTGTGTGTGTGTGTGTGTGTGTGTGTGTGTGTGTGTGCGCGCGCGCGTGTGCGCGCGCGCATAGCACCGGGTGTGTGAATCAGCTGAGCCTCATGTGGCTGGCCTGACCTTGCTCCCTGCGACCCAGCGGGGCTCAGCTTCCAGCTGCCTAGCACCCACTACACATTCCTGCTTTATTCCCAAACCCGCCTCCCCATCTACAGCGGTAAGGACAAAATGTATACCAGCTGCAACATCATTAAGTAAATGGGATCCTTGCACAGTTTTGGTTGCCTACTTGTTATATGTGGAGACCCTCCCCAATACAATCACACACTCATACACCCACAGGTGTTTAATATACAGGACAAGTAAAACAGATGCATCTCCAACGTTCAGTTACAGAGCAAAGTTGAGATTATACTTTTTTTCTAATACATTTATCATACATAACCAATAATATAATGCCTTATTTGCTCATTTTAATCACTTCAAATCAAATGATTAAAAAAATCACATATTCTATCTTCAAACTGCTCATAGAGGAATGTTCCTTCTGACAAATCATCTGCTTCACTGTCATCATGAACTGCAAATAAATGCATCTGCTCCAGACCTCCATTTCAATGTGAATACTGATCAGACAGGATTTGGCTCAAGAAATTGTTCCCAGATATTCATTTCTTTTTGTTATAACATGAAGATTAACATTACAACTTTAAAGATAAGGTTCCAAAGTATTTTAGATATTGCATAGTTTTGGAATTGTAACACTTTGTTGGTGTCTCTTGTATATATGACAGCTTTTCAGTGATTCCAATCAGTGCTCCCTTCCAATGATAAGCCCATCAAAACGCGCACGCTTACCATACTGTGAGTTGGTCTGTGATCCTGTGGACTTAGGAAAATGACTGGATTTGATTTGCTTTCAAACATACAGTCCAACTGGCTAAAGCCAAGGTACAGTAATGTCAGGTTTGCAGTGCATTTCTGAAAGGGGTGTTTGTTTGAGGTTTAAGATTTTGAAGTAGCCTCGTGAGTACTGAGAATAGCAAGCCTAAGGTTTAATATTATTTTAATTACAGTCATTTTTCCTCATCACATTTCAATTTACAGATTGTAATTTAGAAATTATTCATGTTTATCTGTCAAAATATTATTTTTCTTTTTTTTTTTGTTGGAACTTATCCGGTCGTCTTACTGTCGCTAAGACTCCAATGCATTAGTAGAGCAACCTCTACTCCCACAATGGTCATATTTCTCAAGTCATGGGAATGTTGATTTGGATATCCATAATAGTGGATTCTGGGCAGCATTGTGGCATAGTGGTTATTGATTACCTGTTTAATTACCAACTTGGGCATTTCTGTATGGAGTACAGGATATACCGTGACAACATACTATAATCTCATAACATTGTATCATGTAATGACTTGTTAAAAGCATACTGTGATAAAAATGGCAAAACAGATACAGTGCTAATGCTTTCATGGTACATACATTGGACATTAATTAGCTTGGATTGTTATTATTGAAATTTACTCCACCATTACTTTATCATTACTTGTCGTTTTGAGTATATGCATATTAAATAAGAACATTTTTAAAGAACATATTTGACATAATACTAATTGTTGGAAAATATATTACAAATAAGTACTGTATAAGTTGGTTTCAACAAAAACACTTGAATGTAAAACCAATTGAATCATCAAGAAAATATATAATATATATATAAACCTCCGCAAATATATTACTTCTCACTCACACTCGAGGCACACTGTGTTCCCTATTTCTGAGTGCAATTCATCTGTTTTTAACTTTTGTTTTGCTTTATTCATGGGGCATTTTAGTGTACCTTCAGGTATGATTCATTCCATAGTCCACATAACCCAAACATGGCATTGTGGCCCCACAGCCGATAACATTGTGGAAATTTGTGGAAATTTAAACTGGAAAAGATCTTAATGTAATTCTAAAACCTAAATAGCTAGTGTAGGCATTCTAAAACAACACATATTTATCTAACTGACAAATACCATCAAAGCAGTCATAGGAAAAAGCTGTTTCGAAATATCAGAACTTTAATTCCTGTCCTAAAACTAATATTCAGTGGATGTGGGCATATCGAACATATACATTTAACCACCAATTATGTGCTTCATACTGTGAAGTTTATGTTCTTTGGTGAGTGACCTTGACACTTTTTTATGTCTGGATAGACCTGTGTTGTTTGCGCTGACGAATGCACTAATCTGAAAAAAAAAATATATCTATCAGTAAAATGAATGCCATCCAGCATTAATATTAATTCGCATCTGTTCTTAAGTGCATATTTTTCCAGACATTTTTGGCCCATAGACCTTTGATTTTTGGATTGGCTTTTGTTGTTTGAGCAGATTAAGGCATTAATCTGAAAAAAAGTGAAAGAAAATATTCCTGAGAAACGAATGCCATCTCGCATTAACATTAATTTGCATCTGTTCTTAAGTGCATATTTGTCATGAAGCAATTTTTTTGTCATTCCGTGCTTTGAATTTTCAGATCACATTCATAAAAAATTAATCCTGTGACATTGGTATGCCAGATGCCTGGTGGGTCAGCACAGCATTGAATTTTCTAAAATTGATTATTAATAATTATTCACTTTCAGCGTTTCTATTTTTTTTTTATACAGACATCAGAGACAGTTTATGTATAATAAAAAACCTTACCTATCCACCCTTTAAATGTACTGTAAGACCGCAATGTGTTATACACATCAACTATATTGATATACATATGCTAACCCTGAGGGCTTAACCTTCAACACTCACACCAATATTTGCAAAATACTGCACGCCGAACTGTCCAAATCCACTACAAACCATCAGACAGCATGCTGCCAGACATACACACCCTTCCCTCCAGACTGCCGTCACAGCACTCCAAGCACAGCTGTCAAAACGCACGGACTTCCAACACAACAATTGAGAGATGGCTTGGGAGAGCCAGCAAAAGACAGATACGGGAAAGGAAATAAGCGGATGTTGAGCTGACACTGTTGGCTGATTGAAATGATCTGGATCAGGCAGGCATGGACTAATTCCATGCTCCTCTGCTTTTTTCTTTCAATCCATTCTGTCAATCATGCTATTTTCCTCCTTTCTGATTTTTTCCACCTCCACCGCTGCCTCTCTTTTGCTCCAGGCACGGTCCACTGTTGTCTCACATCACCTCTCATAACAGCTCTGAAAAGACCTCCCACAACCTCACGCCTTGCATGAGAGTCCACACGTCCGAGAGGAGTAATAACACTGAAATCCTCCAAATCAGGTCATGTCAAATTAAGACAAGTATTTCAGGAGCCCACCCAAGTCTCTGAAGGGGTCGATAAAAAGCAGCTCAAAGCCAGATTTGCATGTCAAAATACACTTGATGATTCGAATTATAAGGTGGGGTTACAACCCAGTGACAGTGTCTCAGTGTCTTTTGGATGATGTGGACTGGCCTGCTGGTGCAATGTCAGGTGTGGACACGGGCGAGAAGTCCTGTTGCTTCAAAGAGATGGCAAATCATAACATTTTCTTTAATTAGAGAAAGCGAGTGGTCCTCGGTTTAACCGGAGGGGCCATTACATTTATTTCACCATTTCAATCCCAAATGCCAAGATGTTCCAAATTATTTCTGAAAAATGAAAATATGCACTGTGGATAGTACTGCCAAAGGAAAGGAGATCATCATCTCAGCAAACATCCTTTTATTTATTATTTTTTATTGTTTTATTTATTTATTCATTTTGACCTTGAGGCACTTTCTACAAAAATCTAGGCAGAAGAGATCACTCACTATCTCACCTTCGTCCCCGATAAGGCAGATGTGTTGAACATTGATAAGGTTTGGACCTTGCTTGGACTTAAAAACAGTCATTTGGCAAGCCAACAAGCATTCCAGGGAAGTTTACACCGTGTAGTGATTTATTGCCAGGATGTGGCAGTATAGAGTGTGTCTAAGCTCTAGGTTAAAGTAGCTGTTGGCACTGCAGGTCAGTCAGCTGATAATGGTCTGGGATTCATTCAGGAAGCTCCCATGGGGGCTGTTGAGTGGAAGGAGGTGGTAAATCTCCACTTTCAGGACTTTGTTTTTGCTGATGTTTTGCAACATCTCGTTAGGAAATGTCAGCTAATCTAATTTCACACACTGTCTCATCTTTAGGTCTATTGTGTTGGTTTTGGAAATTGAGAGGAGGATGGATGGTTGCAATTACTGTCCGTCAAGCAAATACACAAACATTTTTCATTGCAGTAACTCTTTCCTGAAGCATGCTTTGAGCATGGTTGGACAAGAGACTTTTTTATCTGCAAATATACCAATTTGATACGCATATTTATATTAGCTAGAAATTCCGAAAAAAATATCTCAGCCGTTATCTGTATAGATCATGTCACCAAATACATTTTGGGTCAGGGAAGGAAACTTTACCACTGGCTATTATAGATGACATTTTGAGTACATACAATAATTTGCATCCCCCTGTTGTTTTATAGTCTAGAAATTACACAAAGCACCCCATAGATGTGCTAATGATACATGGCAGCAGTACACAGCAGTATGAAGCACTGACACGTCACAATGTTTTGTGATAAAGTTGTCTGTGCCAATTTATAATTGCAATATGAAGCAATGTCAAGGGGAAACTGTAAACCGTTTGATTAACCCTCCGTACAATATTCTAGCATAGCTATTTTAGCTCAGCTTTGTTGTCAACGAAATATGGATCGTACATCAGGGTTATTAGCTGCTTAGAACATTTTCATAATCCTAATCCTGTTCATTCATGAACATTAGCCTGTTCATTATTGAAGTTGTCCATGAACTCAATGGTATTTGGTGATCTGACTTTTTTTTTCTTCTCTCTTGAAAATTCACGCTGCAAACAAGGATAGAATGGTGAAACAAGAAGAGGAAATCAAAAGCTGATTTGAAGTGAGAAGATGGATGATATGTCTGAATGATGAGGGGTCACAACTTCCACATATAGCTGATGTCTCATTGTAGATGTTTGATCATTACAGCTTTATATTTCTTCTTTTTACTCTATACGATGGTGAAAAGGGGTGATATATTTTTCTCTTTCTCTGTCTTTTTTTGAAATTTCTTCTCAGCATGTGCTGATGTTGATGCAGTTAAATTAAATGCTTGCCATTGCCATGGCTTTAGTTACAGCCATGTTAATTTTTTAAAAATTTGTTCACTTCCCCATGCGATTGTTGACCACAGTAAAATGATATAAAATTGTCAATTCATTTACATGCTCCAACAGAGCTTATCTAGGTAGGTCTAAAGCAGCTGAATGTAATGCCAAGCACTTCTCACATGCAAGGAAACGGTGTGGTTTCTCAATTCCTAGATTAGTACCGAAATCTGCTGTTCCCTACACCACTTTAAGTGGCTGTGGTGCACAAACAAACCTACTGAGACCATAGAAACATACACAGTGGTTTAGTGTTGGGCCCTGGCCAAGATAAATGACTGCTTCAGGTGAAAACAAACTGTGGCCCCAGCAGATTGTTTTTTCCATTTGCAGGTTTTGCGGCAAACTTGCTTTATGTGTCAACTGTTCTTACACATATGCTCCGCTTTAGATTCCCCGCCCTCTTACACTCTTCAGGCTCTTGACAAATTCAGACCGAGGGAGTAAAGTTGAAATGGAACTTCACAAGTGCTGAACATATGTTGGGGATTTGAGCTGGAATGACCATTTTCAAACCAATCAGAGTAAATGTTTGACAACGTGAGTTTAGGAAAACAAGAGAAAGGTCTTGAAAGATAAAGAAGAATTTTCACGCATTAAAGCACATCTACCTGTGTGTTGTAGATACCAACATATATGTAGTCATGAGAAAAGCATGTCTATCTGGAAAGTACTTAGAGCACTTGGAAAAATGTTTTAGTGAACAGTACAAATATTGGGATTGAATACCTTTAAACTATATGCCATTTTATTAAGTATTGTCATTTTATTCATTGTACATTTGAAATGAAGAAATTATGATTAACTGTAAACAAAGAACTCCTTTTTTTAGTGGTTTCTTTAGTGCTACCTGGAGTTTCTAATGACCAACCGAGTCCCACCTGTGGTAGTGAGGGGAAGCCGTTTGAGGCATTGAAAGGCTTCAATTAAAAGAACAATTGCTTTAGTCACACAATTATGAGCTCAGAGTTATTAAATGCAAAAGGCCCTGAAGGAGCAACAACTAAAGATCTCTGGCATCCCAATCAGTGTGGCCCGCCCACCCCCCGCTGTTCTTCACTGGGACCACCAACTGGGTGACAGAGTGTACTGACATTAAGAACAACAGCACAGCACTGCAGTGAGATATTTATCTTTGACTGACACCTGAAGGATCTGCAGCATTGCAGAAACGAACAACAAAGGCTTCTAAAAGGTGAGGTCACCTCATAAGGTTGCTGGATTTCTAGGTGATTTGGGGGGATTTTGCGAGAATAGTTGTCAATGATTGTTAAGAGTTAGTTCAGTTATATGTCATGCATTTTCACATATTTAACAAGCATGGCAGGCTTTTACAGTGGCCACAAATCTAGAATGTGTGAAGGGGAGAAAACGTGATCCTTTTACTTTTGCAATGAAGGGAAAGAGCAGAATTATAGTAAGGATGTTGGCATATGATATCTACCTTTCTATGGAAAGAAATTGTCACTGCAATCCTGTGGAATTACTCTGTACTTGAACGATGGCAGTGACCTCAAGGGTTGGTATATAGGTTAATGTTGCATTAATCAGTCAGAACATCAATATTTTTACTGAATGAAATCTGACATGACATTATGAGAAGAATAACATAAACTTTATAACAAGAAACCTAAAAAAATTCAGAGCAAACCCCCTTTTCCCCTTGGTTTTGTAGTCAGGCCAGAATGCAGAATCATGGATGAAAATTGAAAGGTTCTCTGCATGCAGGCAGCATATTGATGAGATCCTCACAACTGTACATATAATACAGTAAGTACTCGAGGGGGTGCGTCTGACAAGACACGGAAAAACAATTTGCGGGCAGCAATCTATTAAACATTGATTTTGTTTCACTCATTCCACTGTATTTAAAATAAAAAGTCTAAGCATACCACCATAACCCCCTCTCCCTTTTTTTTTTTAAATGATGAGTCCTAAATGAAGTTTTAGTTGCAAAGGTATTGCACATTTATATTTAGGACTTCAATACAGTTCAAAATCCTGTTATATCTTCAAGAATGAGGTGCATTGTGTGAATAGCATTAAATGCTTACAAAAGTATGGTCCAAAGGGGTTTCTTCTGCCTCTAACGAATACTTGAAATTAAGATCTCAGTGATTCATTCTGAAAAAGGAAACTGTTTTGGTTTTTTTATTTATTTTAAGCTTTAGTGAGGTTATTCAGAGAAATACTGAGCTCATGGAAAAGCTCTAAATGAATGGTCTGGTATGTATACAGTCTGTGGCAAGATTAGCCGTTGAATTTATCATTTGATGTACTCATGTTTGTGAAATCCCTTTCACATGCCAAAGGGCTTCAGGACTGAGGAAACTCACTCCGACATTCCATAGGTCTCTCCTCCTCCCTCTCCTCATCTGTTTGCTGAGTGCGCATAAATGCACACAAATAGATGTTATTCGCATGCCCTCACAGTTCTGCAGGATCTAAATGAGTTGATCAAATCAGCCGCCATCTTGGGTAAACTTGTAACACACTTCCACTCAGCTAAGGCTTTGCTTTGGCAACGAGATTTTTCCTTGGAGAGGAATGAATGTGCAAATGTGTCACAGGTGGGATTCATTAAAACTGAGACCTGGCACATTGGTACTTGCTCTGCACAATTACCATGTTACAAAATCAAGGAGCGGAGAAATGTGAACTCACAGCAACAATAAAGATGAAAATTCCTTTTCTGTAGAAAAAAAGGGAGAAAAACAGACACACCAAACAGATATCTCCTGCATGTTCTGCAGTGTGCTGGGATTTTAGAGGCATATTTCATTGTTCTTCTGAGACTTGGCTCAAACTTTTTTTTTCTTTTTTCTTCACAATTAGCCGTGCAGTTTGTCTTTGAGTTTTGTTTTTGTTTTTTTCACAGAAGATAAAAATGGAAAAACCTCAAATAACATGTTTTTCTAAATCCGTTCTCCTCTAACTTTCCTCAAATTTAGATTTCCAAGCACTATATCCTCTGTATTTTGACTTAAAAAAAGGCCTTATAAATGACACTGTCAGAACAAGGTCTGATTTATGACAATTTTGAAAGAAAGTGACCCAGTTTCCTGGTTGATTTATTATCATATTAAACATTTATCTGGTCATTATATAGCTTTTCATTTCATGGGTTTGGTGTGCTGTAAAATCACATTTGATTGTTAGAAATGTAGTTAGCAGTAATTGAATAGTACTGTCCCCTCTGTTGACTAGAGTTTCCATCATGTTTGACAAACTGTTGGCTTTTACTCTACGAAAATGTGTGTTTTCCCCAGTATATTTTGGATGGAGGTGCTTTGATGAATCATCTTTTGAAATCAAGTCACCCAAACTGAAAAAAGTACCACTGATATGCAACAGAAGAAGTTAAAGGAAGTCTATGTACAAAGCAATTCCATACAAGTATATGAATGAATTATTCATATGAATATGAATCAAAAATGGCACACAACAATAACAGCCCTTTGATAATCTGTCTCTGTGATTAGGTGCTTTGCTGTGGTGGCAAATAAGAAATTTCATGTGAATTTCAAGTCAAGAGGCCCAGGTTACCATGGTAATGTAGCTCCCAATGGCTATAATGCACTTTCTTCATGTCACGTTCAGGTAGACAGACATAATGGTTTACTCCGCAGCATGTCAAATCATTATATACTCACATGTGGTTTCAGAGGCAGCATGTGTCTCTCTTATCCCCGACTTCACTGCTGCTGCAAAATCCCATCCAACTATGGTCACCTGTTGTCATAACGGTCACTGTCTTCCATTTGAACATTCTGAGTGTACAAGTGTACCCTCTACACTGAGGAATTTGCTCAGGTTTTGTTGAATAATGTATCTGCCGTTTTAGTTCACCGAGCTGTGATCACATCACAGCGCATTCTTGCTGATTTTAACTACCCCCTCACTTCCCTCTTCAGGTTTCACAGAGACCATTAAAAGACTAAAGGCATTTATTGTGCAGTGATACTGAATATGTAAGAGCTGACTGGAACTTGAAGGTGTTCAACAGATCCTAATTATCACTGACTACTACAATGCATGGAATTCGTTTGCAGTGTTGGAAGCAATAAAGTCTTGGGTCATGCAGACCTAATGGGAGCTGGCTTGCATAGTTGTGTGCTTTTTGATTTGATTTGAGGAGCATTTTTAATTTTCTCCAGTAAACTTGTGGAATAGCAGATGTTTTTTATCTCTCCACACATACCTTGGCGCATTCTTTGTAGTTTGTGAGCTCACAAAGTCAGGACTAACATTCAGCCTCGTTGATGAAATATTGAAGATCTCGGCTGTGATTCTTCTCATTAATTTCAAATAGATACACTATAGGTTGCAACAAGTTGTGTCTACTAAATCTGTGATCACTCAGTATATCAAGCATTAACATGCTTTCAAATGAAAATAAGAGATTTTGTTAAAAACTGTACTTTTATGTATTTATAGGAAATGCACTTGAGAAAGTTTTCCTGCCAGTATCTTCAGTATTGTGATTTATCTTTTGATCATGCTATCATTAGAACCACTGTAAAGTTCCCCTTCAATAATCTGCTGACAACATTTACTTTACGATGAAAAGATGAAGCAGAATAACGGGTTCATTTAAAATGAAATGTTACTTAAAGATTAGATTTTATGAAATGGTAACTTATGATGATTTTCTATTCTTCCTTCATTTATATCTTTCTGTCTGCATAACTGTCACCCATGGACCTTGAGAAATAAAGCAAATTTGAATTAATGAATATCAAAACTTTCAAATCTAATAATTTATTAAACATTTAACTTCTAAATGGTTGGGAAAGTAGAGCATGTAAGGAAATATGATTTGCATTGAGCAGCCTCAACCATTTTTTTGAACACATTTCAATGTGAAATGTGGTGAAGAATCTTTTCAGTTCAACATACTTGTACAAAATGATGTACCTGTGCTTGTATAACCGTAAGAGCTGGTAATTAATCAGTTCATTAATATATCAAATTTTATGATTCATATTCATTTGTGCCTTGAAATGTTACATCAGGGAACATTGTAATGATCAAAGTATTATTCATGAAGTAGGAGCATGTTAAGAAAAGCTATTGGTTATGAATTCAAAATTGAAATGTAACAATAATTCCTTTTTCTGTAATAAAGATGTTTTATGGACAGGTACTGTAATAGGTTTTCAACATAAATGCATGTTCGCAGCAGGCTTGCAGGTTTCTCTGCAAACAGGACAGCTAGGTGTCAATCATAAGCGCCGTCCCTTCCCACTTAGTGATCGGGGAAGGGTGCTTTCAAGCAACCTACCTCACAGAGTCCATGGCCAGATAATTATTTCCAGTTGCAATTAGAATAACATCAGCATTTTTTTTTTTTCTGTGAGCAAAGAGGGATCAGCAAATATCCATTCCTCTCATTTTTGCTTCTCTGACACGCTTGTATAAATACCCTCCACCTGGTCATGGGAGTGCCTTTAGGGGAGCTATCAAAGCATTCATAAAAATCAAGATGTATGTGACATCCAATGGATTTCCCCTGTGCTGCACACAGCAGGCCAACTCAAGAGGGCCAGAGCTGGGGTAAAGTTTCCCCTCTTTTTCTCCTTGACTAGCAGCCGACGCCTGATTGACTGTGATAGGCTTTTTTACGCCCTGCACGTGTTGTTCTGCTGCTCATTCTGTGCCTCGTCGTCTGTCATCTCAGCATGGTGTTTCCCTGGCTGCTGCTGTTGCTGCTGTCGGACTTGAATGCCAAAGGTGTATTTGTCAATCCTGAACCTGACCTGAACTGGCTGAAAACATTTGTCTGTTCACATGAAGTACTTGCCTCCCTACATTGCATATACAGATCAGTGCCTGGCTGCCTGGGTAAAAACAGATTGAGAATGGGTATTAGGATATCATGCTCAAGACTGTGAATGAATGCATCCAGATCCAACACTGAGAGGCTTGACTTGCGTGTAAAACCTTTATGAACTTGGGACTAATGACACGCACACTCATATCTGGTGATCAGAAACTCTGGGAAGGAAGCCATCATGGAGGGCTGCCTGACTCCTGTGTGTTTGACCCTGTGAGGACTGATTGTTCTGTCTGAGATCAGTTAGAGCACACTTTCCCAAATGAAAAGGAAACAGATTTGTCAGAAGGAGGGTGCAAAGTAGGGATCTGTTTGTGGATTAAAAAAGAAAAAAACGTTGAGTGATGTATACTTTGCTGATGGTAAATATTGTATGGGACTGATACTGGTGTGTGGCGTTTTTACGTGATAAAAAGCAGAAACCTGTTTCCTCCTTAATTAATTTTCTCTCCCTAAGATACACTGTTGCAGTGACATTCTCAACCCTGTAGGGGGCAGTGTTTATTTTACCCAATCGAGTCTTAACTGAGCGTTTATGATACAGGTGAGGGCTAACACTGCTGTGGCCAGCCTGCAGGGATGGCTACATACTTTCCATTCTTTAATGAAGCCTTTCACCAACTCATGCACTACAGTACTTAAAAACACACACATGCACACTTTCCACTAGTGCATAGCTTCTGATAATAGAGTCTACATAGGAGGCCTGTGAAGTATTTTGAAATGCAGAACGGCTGCAAGGGTGTAGATGTTTGAAAGACACTAATGTAGGAGCTGAGGCCTAATATAAACAGTGTTATTCACATGAAAGCCAGGAGGCTGCCATTAAGGCTTTTCAGAGTAGTGGCACTTATTCAGCAGCACACTAATGCCACGAGTTGTTTAAACATGCAGATAAGTACAGACTCCTTTGTAATGTTTCCTGAACTATCAAATGTAAAATGATTAGTCACACTTTTTCCTACATGAAGATCATAATATTTAGGATCCCTCCATTCAAACTTTAAGGAACCATTATTTTCAGAATGTGCTACAACTATTATCCCATAATAAAAATCAATATTCTGCTGAGAAGCAACAAAAGCAGCTGTTCAAATACACTCTCCCTTCAATTGTGAAACCAAAAATTGAACTTTTTCATATTTTTTCCCCGTTTTGAGGCCTGTAACTTACAACCACCCGGAGAATATAGCTGGCCAGAGGATCAGTCTCTCACGAAATTATTAATCCTACACAAATGCCGGCCCACCATCTAGCAGGGTTGTGCGGTTAAAGGCACCAGACCTCACCACTGTCAGCAGTAGTGTAATATGGCTGTCCTACCAGGAGCTGATCGTAACAATAAGCAGAACAAAAAATCCTTGTAATCTTTGAAGAAGATCCAATCAGAGGAAGTGGGGAGTAACATGGAGTAGAGGGGAGGTGAAAGGGATGAATAACACATTTCTTTTTTGGCTGCGCCTGCAGTTGCCCACTCAATAACAAATCAAAAATCTTTTCAAAGTCACAGGCAATGAAGATGAATTTGATTGGTATTGTTCTCACCATTTGGGAGTGTAGGAGAAATCGTCTTCCCATTTAATGTTGTGGTTTTGATCAAGAGTAGTTGAGACAGCCAAATTGGTTTTTACTCGGCTGTTTTTGGCCTCTCTGCAGCACATCCATCATGTCAACACATGAACTAACTTCCCCTTTCCCTGATAGAGACTCAGACGTTTCAAACACTTACGAATGGTATAAGAGCTGAGCTGACAGAGAAGAACCATAAAGGATCAATTGTTGTCAGTGTTCAAATCTTGATGATATTCTCATACCTGCAGCTTTGCACGGTTTATAGTCCCAGCGCAATTCTCAGATACAGCATGTGGTGTTACACATTATGTATGCGTCTTTTTTGCCTCAGTGTTACAGTTACAAATTTTCAGGGGGATTGTCCAGACTGCAAATATTACATTATTTGTAATTATGCTTGTCAATCTGCAAACAAAACAGTAAGTTTGTAAGTGACAGACAAACTATTTAATTATTGACTCATTTTGGGTTAAATCCCGCAGAGCACTCTATGACCCTTCCACTGGCCAGGCCCATTAGAGAATAAAGGTGAACACAGGGGCAAATCAGTTATCAAGTCACAAACACTCATTGTCAACTTCCCACTGCGCCATTACTGCAAATGCACACACGTGGTCAACCCTAATTCTTCCTGTATAGGAGGTCATGACCTCATGTACCAGTTGGAAAGGAGAAGGGATGAGGATGCAAGACCCTCTCTGCGTGCATGAATGTTTAGGGGTCAAAAAAGATGAATATGTTATTGTGTGCATATTCAGGTTACTTTAATCTTTGCTAAGAAGGGTCAACGTTTTACAGTACAAAATTCATTGTGCTGACAGGAAAATTATGAGATTTTTAATGTGGCAATGAACCCTGCTTGGGAAAACCGCATGCTGAAAGAAACCTGCTTAATCATCATGTATTCTCTCAACAACCACACAATCTGACACATTCACACACAAATCGAAATCCACTGACTTTTTAAATAATTTATTTAGATATATTTGTGGTTTTTTTTGTTGTTTTTTTTTTGTGTGTGTGGAATGAAAAGTCAATCAAGAGTCATCCTACAGAGAGCTGCACAATGGTAAATGTATTTTTCAACCAAACAAAAAACCCAAATCGTAAAAACAACAATTAGATTATCAGGATTATGAGGACTGTAAAGGAAGTGCAGTGGCGCTTCTGTCGGTCTTTTGAAGTCACAGTCACTTTGCTGTGCTGCTTAAATGTCCTTTCCAAAGCACCAGTAAAGGTTTTTGCATGTTTCATGTTTATGAAATAAATAATTAAAATGCTCTCTTTAATAGTCAGGGTCTTTGCAAAGAATGACTGAACTGTTTTTAACTTCTGGAAAAAAGTCATGGGTAATCTCACTAAATCCCACTATCTCAATACATTACTGCTTTGGCCAGATCCAGGTTTCCTGTTTCTTATTTTGATTCTCTCTCTCATGTTATTTACATTTACATGCATATGAATGGTATCCATGTTTTTGATCTGGCTCCAAGCAATAAAGCAAATAATCTCTTTCTGTTTCTTTTGCTATATATCTTTAAATGCCATGAATGGGAAAACTGTGGTCTTACATTTCTCGTGTTTAGAGTAAGTTTTGCCCAAGTTGTGGCTGGGCCTACATCTTTCAACACTCCAAACACAGTGAAATCTGGACAAATGAGGCCCACTGAAACCGTAGGAGGCTAAACATAGATGAGTCCAAATGGGGCACTGGTGATTGACAATTTATATGTGTTAGTAAGTCAGAGACGGAAAAAAATATTATTTTAACAAGGGAGAAAATAAAGAGAGAATTGTAAAAGAAGGTCTGTTTTCATGTGACAGGCGGAAATGGATGCGGGTAACTGACCATAACACTGCATGTGCTGGGCTGGGCTGGTCCCAGTCTCAGAATGCTATCTCTACAGCCATAGTACAGGTGTTTTGAATGCTAATGTTATTTAAGCCTCTTTCAAACATGTTCTATAACCTGAAATTATGTAAGATCGACCCAGAGTGAAAGCAAATTTCACAGTAAGTCAGGCTGGACATCATAAGTTTTTCGTCCAACGTTCTCCCTTGTACTAAGAGCATATTATCTTTCATTGAGCCCATGTGTGACACAGCACCGCTTTCTCCACTGGATTCAAAACAAAAGGAGTGCTGATGGGTTTATCATTTAACTAGAGCGAAATATAAAACATCTGCTGCTGGGGAAGCATCACTCAACCAAGAAATGTCATGGAAGTTCAATGAAGACACAGAAAATATCTGAAGAAACAGCAAGATCAAGTTATTTTAACTTTCCTGACTTTCTGTGGGGGCATACAGGGTTATTTCACAACATAAAACATACCTTGCATGAGGCTAATTAGACACAATTGCTTCTAAATGTGTTGAATCTTTTCAGTTTTTGCACCATAGGAGAAGAAGATGGAATTATGGAGAAGTTGGGGTTAATGTGGGATAATATGTACAATATCAGTGAATGGGCATCCAGAGAGTCATAGTAAGTGGTTATTAAGGAAAATATGTAGAATACAGACAATTCATAAAAAACATTTCAGTTTTGTCAAGCACATGTTTCTCAGCCGCAAGAGGTTGAATTGTATTTTTATGAAACTATTAACATTAACAAAACCACCCAGGTTGTTGAATTCACCATGGCACTTGCAGCCATTGTCCGTATTCAGAATTGTCCTAGCAGCTTTGGGCAATTTTGTTCCTCAATACCTTTTTTTTCTCGTATAGCCCTGTCCTGTACATGATGACTGATTGGCTTCGTGGCAGAGAAACTTCAGGTATTAAGAAAAAAAATCAAAATGAAATTAATAACAATTTGCCAAACACCTGAGTTGCAGTTCATGTAGAGATTTACTGATCCGATCATTCTGTTTTTAACCAACTCCATCATTGGCAACCTTCCTCGGGCTATGGTTGAGAGAATGTAACCACTTCAGTGAGGAAACACAGTAAATGCAGTCCTGTGTTTTTTGGATGAAAATCAACAACTATTTGCTAACATGTTATAGGAACTTTATTAGGCGATAACATGTCAATGTGGGGTTTACAACTTGTTTAAGTGCCTCAAAATTACTTGATAATGCTCTAAATAGACTTTTCATGGCAGAATTCCTACCCTTGATGCAAGCTCAATTAAACCCTTCACTATAATAGCCTTCAGTATCAACACAATTTTCCACTGCACCAGTACGAGAACTGAAACTACTGTGACTCCAGCTTCAGAGGAAGTGTCCAGAGACTTAATTTCGAAGCATTTCATTCAATTGTCTTATACATTTAATTTCAGTTGTTGTATATTTCTCTGCTCCATAAGATAGCAGACAAGCCGAAGAAAGCTCTTTCACTGATCCATGTTGGATTTCACAGTTGCCTTTAATTGTGAAACTAAAAAAGTATTGGCCAATACATTTCTAATATTAGTTTAGCACAGCTAATACCTCAAGGGAGATGAAAACAAAAAATGTGTCCAAAACTTTTGCAGTTTTGAAACTTGAAGGAGGGTGTCCAGTTAAACTTGCATCATGCAGTGGAAATGTAATTATTTTATCAGGATTTATCAAGTTGCCCAGGATATCAGAACGAATTATTCTACTCTAAGGTTTGAAAATAGAGAAATGGTATCACCTATACTCAGGACAGTTCAATTTACTTTGTTGTTATCAAATTCATTAATTCAAAATATCGAGCGTCATGAAACGGTAATGACGTATAAAGGTAGGTACAAATTTCATCCTGTTCACCACTGGAGTTGTGAAAACCTCACTGGATCATAACAGTAAGTAAGTGGCTCCTCAACTGGAAAAAGATTGGCTTATAGTTGTAAAGACCTAATGAAGCATTAGCTCATACAGCTCCTGCCCCTAATGCGCTCCCCTTGTCTTTCTCAAACAGTGGAACTTTTGACAGAATTAACAAGGGAGTTGGCCTGATGATGTAGGTGTATATTCCGTTATCTCTCGGGCAACCTGTTGCTCTTTGACAATGTGGCCCAATCTTTGCAACTTCCCTGTGGCTGGAGGTTTCTCGTGCGTTCTGCAGACAGCTATCCTTCAATTGTTG
Source organism: Fistularia tabacaria (assembly GCA_901007705.1). Lineage (NCBI taxonomy): Eukaryota > Metazoa > Chordata > Actinopteri > Syngnathiformes > Fistulariidae > Fistularia > Fistularia tabacaria. The sequence goes on from CAAKHD010014271.1 coordinate 214,003, forward strand.
GTAAACACTACTGAACTGCTTACCCCAGAAACAGGTTTCTCTAGCCGTTAATCCAAGCTGCAGAAGAGACCCCCTCTTACCCTTTTGACCCTTCCCTCAGTCCGAACCCCCTCAATTCCTCCTCCTCCTCCTCCTCCTCCGTGGTGGTAGTCGATCGGCCTGTGAGATAAGCCTGGGTGGAATTCCCGTCTGGGTGTTCTTGGGAGTGACCTGGGTGGTAGAGGAGTGTCAGTGAAAAATCACTCAGCACTCTGCTCGAGGAGGAGCCAGTCTGAGCTGTGGAGATATTTCATATCATTTTATATCTGTTTCTCTTTTCAAACCCTCCTCATTCACTCATCATTTTTGACTTTCTGTTGTAGCTTGAAGATTTACAGCCGAGCAAGATGGCTAGAGCGAGACAGAAACTGATTCAGAACTAGTTGGGAACTTGTGTGAACTTTTCACAACCTCTCACCCAGGGTAAGACGGGCTTAAAAAGTCTTGTTGTGCATGAATCAAGAAATGAGCTTTGAGCTAAAAAAGAGCTTGAAAATGGCACCAAGAATGTGATCTAATGCCAATCCGATTTCATAGGCTTATGAAAAAAATTATATTTGGGTCAGATTACTTTATAACAATACAAAGTTTTTCTATATGTAAAAAAAAGAGAAAAAAAAAGAGCGCTAACCACCAGTAAACCACACTGGTTTTATGTGCATAACCACTAGTGATTGTTGCCTTCCTACAATCTTTGACTTCTCATCACGGTATAGGAAGATCCAAGATGAAATGCGCAACTACATGCTGAATCCAATCAACCATATTTAACCAAGCGTCGAGGACTGTCTTGGAGACCACGGATCCATGTTGTAGGGGCCGGTTGTCTGGGAAAGAATGTAAGGGGGCTAGAGTGGTGCGGGTTAGGCAATGGCCTGGCTATTGTGCCCCAGGAGAAGGTAATTAGGAAGTGAAACCTTGACCAGTTGACAGCAGGCTTTGTTCAGGAGCGAGTGGGCCAAGAGAAATGCTTTTGAAAGCTTTATAACTTTCTTTGCTGAGGTGACCTCAACCCCTTCCTCCAGGAACACACTTGGGAGATCATATAAGTTTCTGAAGAAAAATGCATGGAAGGAGGGTTAAGTGGTATTTATTGAAAGAGGAGAAATCTATATGCAGCACAGTGTTTGACAAGAGTACCAAGTGAAATATACAGTGTACAGTATCTGTTTACAAAAAATGTCATTCCTAATCTATGTTAAAGTGTAGTTCCAGCAAATCATATTTATTTCTTTTCATACTGTACAACTACTAATGTATGAAATGTTACAAATTCTAATAATCATGCAAATAATACCTATATACGGGGCAAAAATCAATGTTCTGTGTAGTTCTGGTTCCCAGTGTAGCACGGCCCACCACCTCTTCCACAGAGCTGCAGCTGCAGGAGGAGCTGCTTGCCAACCCATAATCAGTGTGTTCTTTCCTGCACTGAACATTTTTTCTCCAGCTTTAAAATTTTACATGAGCCAAATAACCAGCATCACTGCGGTGAGGGCATCCAGCACCGGCTGCCTACGCCTGTCCTGTCCCTGCCGACCCCTCTCAGCTTCTAAATGTGGCAGGAAAAGTGTGAACAAGGCTTTGGCATCTCGCAGCTCTGTTCATCACCACTGGCCAGTTACAAAGACGTGCACACTTTTTGGACAGCTGCTCTACAATTTCCTGCAAAGGATTAACTCCTTGTACTTCTGAATCCAGATTTCAAGTATTAATCCCTTACTTATTTTGACATTTAAAAAAAATCAGCTTTGTTCAGTTTAATGTCACAGTGTTTGAATTTGGAAATAGATGTTCTGTTTCATTTGTGAAGAGTAGCTATAGGTTAATAAGATAACATACCTGATGTATTACATGTGTTACAGCAACACACACAGTCATGTTTCCTTCAGGAAGACTATTTGTTCATTTCCTTGTAATCCTACACATCAAAATAATAACCATCTTTTTTCTGGCGTAGTGCATTACAATTGTATCACTGGAAACGTGTTAGTATGTTGATAGCTATACCCTTGGAAACTTAAGTAGAAAAATGAATATGTCAAAAAATAGAAAGTATAATCAATAGACTGCAGAATTGAGAAATATGTCTCCCATTAAAATGTGGCGGCATTGCAAGCATGTGATTAAGAGCCACAATAGCTGACATTAATAAACTTTATCAACGCATAATGTAACTTGTCAAGTTGGGATATTTGTGCCAAACTGCTTTGGGGTCAAACTTACCCAACATTTCGTAATTGTTGTATAAGACATCGGACAGTTTACGTGAGATATTGACTCGGTGACCATTTATTATGTCGGTGGTTCCCTCCAATAAGGCCACAAGGTGTTAACAAGATAACAGTAGAAACTTTGCTCGATTGACCCCGACTAGTTTTGCATATCTTACATCTGCCTTCCATCTGCATTGTGTCCACATCAGGTGTGCTTTGTGTGCCTGCTGCAGAGTGCTCACTTCACCAGATAAGGTTTACCAGTGTTATTGCAGTTGCTCAGCTACTGTCATACCTCTATTTACAAATAATATTTGGCATGGCTTATGGCTATCATTTAGTTTTCCACAGCTTTATCATGCAAATATCTTGCAATACCAGAAAGGGACACTTTGTGCAAAAAAAACATCCAGAATTATATTGACAGTTGAAGGGCCAAGTGATGTCCATGTGACTATTAGCAGAACTAATTGTGCTGCCTCCACAAACAGAATAAACTGGGCTGTGTAAGACAGCCATGTTGTAAAAAAGTACCTATACTACCACGATAATTTCTAAAAAATCTGTCATATTCCGACATTTGCCAAAGTTTTTTTTAATCTCTCTATACCTTGCATTTGAAACAAGGCATCACTGGCTGTTAATTGAACTCCTTCAACTCTGTTACCATAAAATACGGTCAATATAGAACCAAAGTACGGCGGAAAAACCTGAGGGCCGTCATGGAACGATCATGTCTTTAACCTGAAAAGCCCTAAACCACAACAAACAGATTCCTCCTTGCTCCTTGCTTGGGTTTGAGCATTAGCCTCGCAGCCAGTCTATAAAACACCAGAGAGAGGACAAGAGGAATCTAAATGTACTTTGTTAGCCTCTTTGTTCTCCACCCTGTTATGGGAAGCCTTTTGGCGGTTTTGAAAGACACGTTTCACCCAAAGCTTGTCAACAACTTTGATTTTCCCTGTGTGCTTCTTTTCGAAGTACGCAAATTAAAAAATAGATGTATGCTCCGCGAGTTCGTGAGTAAATCAACATTAATGAGTGTAATTAAACTTCACTTGTAATTGCAGGCTATGGCTCCTCTGATCCCGACAGCTTAGGCAGGAATTAAAGCTAATTTGTCAAAAGAATGTTTGCTTGTTTAGAAATATGTCATGGTGCTAAATGACCCAGACCGGTTGCTTTTAAACTTACCGTAAATAATAAAGGCAGAATAAACACTGGCTCTCACAGTGAAGGATCAACTATATCATCATTGGTGTGTATCTTCAAACACATGTCGCTGTCATGTTTTGGGAAAAAATACATCACCTACTTGAAGCAGTTATTCTTAACATCACTTAGGTTTTATGAAGTTGTTAGGGAAAAATCTGTGGCTTTATGGGTGGTTTTTCACTGCTGTCGTCCATTGCTTACGTCTCTTAGCACAGGTGTCACAAACATGCTTTTCCAAGTAAATGAAGTCAACCGATTGGTCTTGATTTTCTCCTAGAGACTGTCAGAGTGCAATGGGGATCAGTCATCTGTGACTGCAGTGATTCAATTTTTTATGTAGTTGACAGAGGAGTTAGAAAACGCCAAGGGACATTTAGATTGATGATGGCATCCGTGAGGCCAGTATTATGTCACTCCGAATGAGGATTGAAGAGACAGAGGGATGACATTTTTACAGGCTTGGTACTTATAAACAAATGTGTGTGCATTTGTGATGTGAGACATGGCAAACAGAGAAACACAGAGAACCACTGCATGAACACATGGCATCAACTTCTTAAGCACTTTACCATAAAACAAGCAATCTATTGCTGCTCCGCTCTTTGTATTTAGTTGATGTGTTTATACGGGTATATATAAGCGTGGTGAGTGCCATGGTTGGCTTATAGGGCAGTGTTTGATGATGAAGTCATCAGTTTAAGTAAACTCCAGATGGCCAGGCAGAAAGTAAAACAAGTGCCATCTGCTTAAATTCAACTGCTGCTCGATTTCTCCCCTCTCCATCTCCCCTTTTCCCTTCCTCTCTGAGTTGGCACAACCAAGAGCTGGAGGACTCAGAGCATTAATGCTATTAGTTAAATGTTTCAGAAGAGGCAGCCAAGCACAATGCATTACACCAGCCGTCCCCATTGCAAAAAAACAACTTCTCTGAAAATCGACTTCAGTGTTGACTTTTTTGTGTCGAGTTATCTGCCCCAGTGTTTGGCATAATACTTACAAACCGCCAGTTCTTTTCTACCATTCGCATCGCTTCGCTACAGTACCATGTTGCATGTCTATTAACACTACTCAAGGTAATTTCTTTTCAAAATTCTTACTATGCTCACTCGGTACATTGTAATTTTTTTAAACACTTTAAAGAAGCAAATACTAATTGGAGCATTTATCTCCATAAAAAAGCTAACTAACATCCTCAACCAAAGTGGTGACAATTGCTTTCCTTCATGCAGTTGTTCTGCAGATCTCATGTCAGGCTTTTTTGTAACGGACTATTAACACATAAAGTCCTGTCAACTTTCCTCCTGGAAAAACAAAGCATCAGAATAAAGTTTTCTTGCTGCTGACTGTCTATTGCACAATTAATATTTTCATAATGCATAATTGCTATACACTGGTCAGCTCCTGTGGTTTCAAACAAAAATTGAACACATTTCATACATATATTGCTTTCAATGTGAAATTCAGAGATTAGTTTTCAGTGAAATTGTACCTTTAATTATATAACACACACATGTTTTTTCTGTTTGCAAATAAAGTTTAGCAATAAAATGTTTGATTTGTTTTGATGTGGCCTGAAAAGCTTCCAAAATGGGAAGAATCCATCCCATGGGAAGCATTACGATCAGATCTACTTGCTAAAGGCTGAAATAAGCTGCTTTATAAACATGCTTTCCCTCTCTTACTGCAGGTGCAAGTCTTTATATCATGGAGTGTTGTATTGATAAACCTTACATTGTATGTCCTTAAACTATGCACCAACAAAGCTGAATTAGTAATGCCTAAAACATGATCCCTTAAGGGCACAGATCTGTATGAGAGAGTACCTTTTTTAAAGCTCTGAATAACCAAGATGTCTTGGAAGCTTTTGGAGTTGCAGGTTTCTGGAGCAGATCTTAACAGCCTTGATAAGTTTCCTTCAGTAAGTTTCCCATTGGCAGAGAACTTGTCATCATGGAACAACCACAATAAAAGAGAAACTAGTTCCAAAATTCCCATCACACCAGTTTGACCAAACACATCAAATTTTATTAATTTTATTCAATTTCAGTGACTCCTCTCCTTGCAGACTTCTAACTTCATCTATATACTGTATATATGTGTGTATTCAGTGTTTTCATCGAGCTGTTCCAACACAAATCCATCCACTATGCGTTAATGGTTTGTAATGTGTTACAGTTTTGTGTCAACACAATGGAACTAAGATCCTGGCATAGTGGACTCAGAGGTCCTCTCCTCATGTTGGATATACGGTATAAAAAATCCCAAGCTCCACAATGTCATGCATTGGGCTTTAGTGAAGTTTTTTCTCATACTTTATACAAATGTTACTTAATAGTCAGTCACACAGAACATTTTCTTGAAATGAAATCCATTGTTGGCAAAAATAGCTACACAGCTAAGGTCTGGTTGGGTTTAGGCAAAAAATAAATGGATTTAAAATAAAATTGTTTTGCAAGGGGTAAGAAAAGAAAACAAGTCTTGGGCAGATGTGTGTGTGTGTGTGCGTGCGTGTGCACGTGTATGTGTGTGTGTGTGTGTGTGTGTGTGTGTGTGTGCGTGCGCGCGCGTGTGTGTGTGTATGTGTGTGTGTGCGTGTGTATGTGTCTGTGTATGTGTATATGTGTATTTGTATGTATGTGTACATATTATTTATTACTTTTTAAAAATTATTTAATTGTATTTATTTGTTTATTCATTTTCAGATGCAAAACTTTCATGCTGATGCTTAAAACATTGGACTTTATACATCGGTTACACTGTGTGTCCCAGAAGAAAAACAGGACCAGTATCCTTCACCACTGTGTGTTGTAATTAAGCCCACAGCTGGCAGTTCCCATTACGCCATCAGAGCGAGCCAGCAGTCCTGGTCTATGGCACTACAAGCCCTCCGCCTCACCTCACTATCCACCGCCTTTTCCTCTCCTCAGCACCTGTACATTGTAAAGAAGCAGTGTGTCAGCCAAAACAAGCCCACAGCTAACATTTTGATGGAGAGTTTTTGTTGTGAAACACTTTTGTGTAACACATAATCTCCCCCACCTTTGTGTACATTTTCACATCCCGCCTTGCTGACTGTTTTTGCCAGATGGGGAAAATATCCACACGTGGTTTTATGTTCAGTAAAATTCACACCAGCCTTTTATATCTGACAGGAAACTACATGGAAATGTAGCATAATGGAGAACAGGCAAGTGTTTGCGACGATTGGTATGGGGCGACGAAGCTGATGCAGAACAACGAATGAGGGATTCCAGCACATCTGCCTCCCTCCACTCTTTTCACTCACTCTGCTGCCCCCCCCCCCCTTACTTCATGGGACAAAAGTGTTATGTATTGCAAAAATTTTAATATTGTGCCGTTATGAGTGTGCCCACAGCACACACCAAAAGGTAGGCCTGTCCCTGGAGGCTGAATCTCTCCTGGCCAAGATCAGTTGTCTGATGGCAGAACAGCCTGGGGTAAACAACGACCACATTACCACACACACTATTTGCACAAAACTCTAATAATTTTCACACTTACAAACACACAAGCTACCTTTGTAAACAAAATCATTTGCCTCCAGGTGCAATCTGATTTGTATGGAGGCATTTAAAGGGATGAATACAAAATGTCACGGTCTAGATGCATTTCAAACTGTGGGAAGTCTTATGCAACACTTGGGAGACAAAGATAAAAAACCTTAATGCCTGATAATGATATGCACATGACAGAAGATAGCTGATATCTCTCCTTTTCTAATCGCTCCACTTCCAACCTAAAACCTCTACAGGTGCTGCTCATGCACACTAAAAGGTAAAAAGCGAAAAATGAGCAACCACCGGGGTCACAGATGTTACTGCTCTGAGTGGCGCTGTCAAACATAAAAATGACCATGCATTTTGTTGGTCTGTCTCTCTTTGTTCATGTGTGTTTATGTAAGAGTTTCTGTCAAAACATAGAAAAAAAAGATAAATGTGGCTAATTAAAAGAACATTTATTTGGTAGTTGCAGTAATAGATACCTCATTGTGGGGTCTTGTGGCAATATTCCCTTTAACCAATCAAGGATATTGTTCTCATTGAATTTGACTGCTGAATTTTTTAATCGGGAATTTTACGAATCATTGCTGCGCACAGTGGCAAACTCTACATTAAATAATAATTTATTTGGTGTCACGTCAGGCTTGTGGTGAGCTGAGACCGAGCTTCAGGCTCTAAATTAAGAAGCAGAATGGATGCAGCTCCGGATCTGGATTGAAACTCTGCAACATTAGCACACCTGTTGCACCTTCACCACGAATGGCTTTATGCGTGACTCCAGCAACATGTTCCAGATAAATGCAATTAAACAGTAAACTGGAAAAGCTTGCCTTTGATTAAGTTCTACATAAATTGGTCAGAATGTGTCCAGGGAGGGGCTGGTTACTCCATCGGTCACCACCCAGAGCGACGGTGAACAGAGTTTTTGGCAGTTAGTCCACCATTCGCTCTTCTCTTCACCTGCACGTGAAGGCAACACTGAGATCATATTGAAGAGACAGAGATGCGAATACACATACACATATGCACAGATTGCAGACTTCACAATCAATCACTGAGAAGAACTGTTAGGCATTGAGCTGAGAAGAACACGTAGGAGAAAAGAGAGCTTAGGAAAAGCACAATTTCACAATTTTTTTTCCTCTTCTTTATTATTTGACTCCGTTAAACATCATAAATCCCCTGGATGGGAGAGACTCAGTGAAAGATTTATATCCCTTGCCTTTTTCTAATCCAATATCCCCTCCTCTCCAGCCATTCCCAAAATGGTTTGGCTGTGAGGACTCAGTGGAGGATCTGCTTAGGGGAAGAACACACACACACACACACACACACACACACACACACACTCACACCCTGAGTGACCAGAGCAACAAGAGGAATGTAGCAAGTTGCGCCACATCCCAGCTGGACTGACAGTGAGAACTAGCGGTGTCCTCCTTTCCACCGAGGAGGATGAAAGGACATCAGCACGTTTAAGACACAGAAGGAACGCCTGGAATTAGGGGAAGGGGAAGCTCTCCAACAGGGCTTGCCTGAGAGACGACCTCAGTTCACTGCACAAGCTAAGAAGAAGAAAGATGAAAAAAAAAAAGTAGAGAGCGAAGAGAACTTCAAAAACACCCCAAACACCACACCTGTGATCAATTATGAACAGCAAAATTAGAGAGTTACTAACAAAACTCTGGCCTGTAATAATTCATAATTATGAAAAGAGCAGCAAGGAGCTTGTACGGTTCACGTTGACTCTAGAAGAGTGTGTATGTGTGTGTGTGTGTGTTTGTGTGTGTGTAACATACAGTGTGCTTTAGTTTGGCATCCCACCTTCTTAAGCTGACTCCTTTCTCAACCAGAGGATCAAATGAATTTAATTATGGTTTATCTTAGTTTTTTTTAATATGCTTATTCCTATTTTTTTGCCCTGACAAACATACATATACATATGTATGCATTCTCAAATATATTATGTATATACATATGTGTGTATATATTTATACATATTGTGACATTTCAATGAGATGTCTGCAACTTGGCTTTCATTCCAAATGACGTTGCTTTATTCCCCCAAACTTCTCTTGATATATCCGTACTAGACTCCCGATCCACATCACTACCTCTACCCACCAGACCACATCCTATTTGACAAGCCTGCAGTCCAGTGATCAGCGAAGGACCCGAGAGTGACAGGTCAGCAGCCTATTGCTTCTATTCACACGCACACACACACACGCACGCACATATATACATATATACATATATATATATATATACACATACACATATGTATGTGTGTGTATATATATATATATATATTCATACACACATATACACATACATATATATGATTATTTTTAATAAGTAAAGGGTTATTGTAAAACAGTGATTTTTCTTTCTTTCTATCTTATTTCTCAGACTCCCCTCATGTGAAACTGCACAGTAACGTTAATCATGTGGCCTTGAATACCTACATGAGTGCTGTGAGGACACAATGTGTATGACTCTATCAAGAGTGTCTGCACACAAAAAAAATCTAAAAGTGGGATTTTTTAAATCTTTATTACCACACTTTATGGTCGTTGAGACAGCTCTTATCTCAAAAGGGGATTACAAAAGATAAACCTGCACGATTGTGCCACAAACCTGTCATTCCTGTTTTTTTTCCTTTCTTTCTTTGTAGCACAATCATCTAAAAAGAAATGCAAAGTATAAGACGAACGCTGCCACCACACAGATATTTGTCACACTAGAAGTGTAAACTGTGACACGATTGTGATAAATCTATCTCAACTTGTTATTGCGGCTGCTTAACTTTGTCTGAAAATCACAGTAAAACTAATCAGACATGGTCTCACCAGTGGACACTTCTGGCACAGCGAAGAGGAGGAGGAGGACAGGGATGCAAAATGAAACTCATTTTCAAACAATCCCCTGGCCAGAGAATATCCCAGAGAATACACTCTCCCTGAAAGAAAATAAATAGAATGTCCTGTTCGGGTTAGATCGCTGAGAAATAAAGACATTTTGCCTAAAGAGCTCAATATGTAGTGGGTTAGCACTGAAAGGTAATTTGACGGAAAATGCTTCTTTTTCTTTCGACTGCTCCCTTCAGGGGTGTTGCCACAGCCAATCATCTTATTCCATCAAACCCTTTTATCTGTATCATTTCTCTCATTCCAACTAACTTCATGTCTTCTTTCACTACATCCATTAATGTTGTTGTCAGTCTTCCTCGAGGCCTCCTGGCTGGCAATCCCATGTTCAGCATCCATTTACCAATATAATCACTATCCCTCCTCTGTACATGTACAAACGATCTCAATCTAGTGTCTCTAACTTTATCATCAGTGGAAGAAAACTGTGTTACATGAGCGTTTTACAATGAGTAAGCAGTTTACAGCACATAAATAAAATACTGAAAAAATTGCTTGCTTCAAAAGAGGATTATCATTTTTTAATTATCTGAGAGAATAGGCAACATGACCTATCGAAACTCAAAAAATCCAATTTCACAGTTAGTACAAAAGAAGGAGCAGGGTTAGACTTCTGGATAACTCTTTATTTGCAACTGTTCTAATCCAAGCAATTTGCTGCCTTATGGCATGAAAGTTCCCAATTTCATTCAAGCTTGGGCATTACTGTGGGGAGTTTGTATGTTCTCCTTGTGTCTGCATAGAGAATGTTGTGTGCTGTGTGTTCTCCCTTTCCTTCCCACAATCCAAAAACATTCAGTAGGTTAATTGAAGACTCTCCCATACCCAGTAGTGTGAATGGGAGAGTGAATAGTCCTCTGCGTCTTGCTCAATGACAGCTGGGAATGGCCTCATCTGCATCACGACCCTATGTACAGGATACGCAACTCAAAGCAACGAACTATGAAGGGGTTAGTATTAATTGTTCTGTTTGAATTGGAGTTGTTCTTTAAACAAGAATACCAAGGGAGCACACAAACACTTCTGTTGCTGTGCCAACTCACTACATTGTGTGAACACATCTAACACAGATTAAATGTGTTGAGGTTTCAAATGTAAATCATAGTAAACATGATAAAGGCTCCTCTTTTTTACAGGTACGTTATACCCCTGTCCAAAATAAATGTTCTCTTGAGGTCCAATGTCATTCAATGAGGAAAAATGTGTTACCAGAATACTGCTATTCTTTCTTGCCCTACCACATAAAAAATGACATGATAAAGGAACATTAACCACCTACAAGATCCAATAGAACTATTTTTGTGGGTTTTCAAACATGTGCATGTAACATAATCTTTCTTCCCAAAAAACATTTGGTCAGATAACATCCATTTCCTTTCTGGAAGAACATCGGCTTTCAAAATGAAATGTGTCCTTTGTGTTGAGGAAAGTATACTGGGGTTGGTTTTCATTGAGGCAAAATAATAACTCAGCCTTGGAAGAAGTGGGTCAGCAATCCTACCTCTCATAGTCTGGTGTTTGTAGACAACTTATAACTTAAAAACAACCCTAAGAGGCTGAAATAATATCTAGTATTTTGATAAATGCATGAGTAACAAAAGGACAAGAAATTCTGGTGTTTGGTGATTTCCACCCAATACGATGTTTACTCAAATTCACATTTCATCCCAATACGTGTATACCCTCACATTTGTTAAAGCGCACTGCACTATGAATCTAAACAGACTGATGGCAATACTCTGCATCGCCATCAAAGTTTGATCCAAAGAGTCAGGAAATGAGGGTATTTAACAACATAAGAGTGAAACAAGTTTCAGTTCTATTGGTTGCAGGATGTGTGATTAGGTAAATTAGCCTAAAATTTGCCATTTTGATTATTTATTATTTACAACACAAATACAAAGGTCTGTAAAAAGAATGGATCAAATTCTACATTGTTCTGCACATGATGCAAAATGTGCGTATTTAACAAAAAAGGTTACTTCCTACAGTAGGCACATTGGCAGGTTTGCACATTGCATCGGTTCCACTGAACAGCTTACGGTTTATAAAATATTTGCAACTTCTTTTCTCATTATCTTTTGTCACCTGTAGCCTGAGTTACATGGCTTTACCTTTATACTTACTCTGCATTTTCTAAAATGTACTGCATGTAAACATGTGCAAGCCAATTTCCAATAGCATCTCAATTGAGGAACGTAAGCTATCTAATCCTAAATTACCATTCCCCATATGTGGGTTGATTAATGGCCCCTTCTACTCTATTCTAACCGTCCTATCCTTCTTGTTAAAATAATTTGATAAATGGTACATATAAATCTAGGTGTGTAACTTTGAAATTAAACATTTCAACAAAGGATGAAAAAAAACAAAACAAATGTTTTATCAAAATATTGCATCACTCATCAGATTTAAGTACAGCAAAGGAATTATTTAGCATTTAAATAATATTCTGTTAAAATTATTCAACTTATCACGTTCATGTATTTAGGTTTAATCCAAACAACAACAACAACAACACACTCGAATGGAGTGTTTATATCACATTTACTTATCTATTATATTTTTATAATAATTAATATCAAAACATTATTATGACAGTACTAATTGAATACTGATATGCCTAAGTTTAATTCAGAAACAGATAGCTGTAGTCTGAAAGAGTTAAATTATGCAAAGAGGGTCAAGTTGCTCAAACAGTTCGCCTGGCAGGGTGAGGTCCTACTGCTGTGGACTCGAGTAGCAGGAGGCCAAATCTGTCTCCCAAAAAGCCTCAGCGCTAGCATGATTCTCATTAAGTTAACAGCTTGCCGTCAGCACTGAGACAGGAAGTCAGACTGTTGTGTCATGATGAATGCTCTCGTAAGTACCACATGTCATGGTAGGAGGTTAAAGTGACTGGAAACACAATCTTACCTATTCATTTGAAGAGGCATTCTGACAGGGGGATGGGGTTACATTATGTTTTTGCACTACATAAAGATTTTTTGTTTTTTCATTCATCTTGACTGTTTTTCTTTTGTTAGGATTCAAATTTCTCAAGGAGCATTAGGTCCTTGGGAAATGTTTCTTTTTTTCTATTAGCTTATTTCTTCTAGTTTCACAGGTCTCCAAAAAGATCAGATTGTTTTTCCTTGTTTATCATGGTCAATTTCAATGGTAAACAAATATACTGAGACATTGGATATCCTAATTGTAAAAATGCAACAGTTCGACTACTTGTCACAGTCTTTCTGTGTTTAAATTTATCAGATGAATATTTGTATGACATCAATTTAGAAAACATACTGTCTTTTTCCTAACATTTTCAAACTTTCTTCTGCAAGTGTGGATAGATAGATAGATAGATAGATAGATAGATAGATAGATAGATAGATAGATAGATAGATAGATAGATAGATAGATAGATAGATAGATAGATAGATAGATAGATAGATAGATAGATAGATAGATAGATAGATAGATAGATAGATAGAGAAAGATAAGAAAAATACATGAGTGTACCATAAAAACACCAGACTTGGTGGGCCTGCTCTACCAACTAAGCCATAGTCACCCCACAGAAGTTGTAACAATATCCAAAATACTTTTGAGATCCGATAGGTCATCCCACTGTAAGGGAGGACTTCTCATTTCAAGGCTGGTCAGTCAGATTATCTGCTCAAATGATCCTGTTGTGTCTGGGGTTTAAACATACTCTAAGTTCTTGGAATGGATTGGATTGCCAATGATTTCCAATCCAACCTGTGTGGTTTTGAAAGTTTTTTTTCAATTCCAGTGTTAAATTTCAAGGGACAAGTAGAAACAACAAACAACAGTCTACCTCCTTGTTTGTATATTTCTAGAGTCATGTTTGATCATAAAAACTACTATGATATTAATGTCAAAGCCAGGAGGCAGGAGGGTGCAGCAAGCAGCAGCAGACAGGCAAATAGTATAAGAATTGAAGATTTATTATGACACAAAAGAAAGTGGGTCACTGGAGCATGTACATAAAGCTGCAAATCAGAACAACTGTTAATTCTAAAATGAAACCAAAATCATGGAGAACAATTAGTCAAAGCCGAAACAGAACTTATATACGATAAGTGAATTACACAGCGGGACATGTGTATAATTTGAGAGCAAGCAGTGAGCTGATAGAAGTTAAATAAATGACACAAGAAAACGATATATTGACCAGTATTTCATATCACTCTTTATGACCGTGGTCTCCTGAGTTTTAAAAACTGGAAAGATTTGACTTAGAAAAGCTGAAACGTAAACTGAGCCAAAAGATGTGGAAATTACATCGACAACACCTACGTTATTTGCTTCGCAATACTGCAAAACTAACAACTGATCAATTCAGCAGAGACAAGAGGAGGATCTGATCATAAATGTCATTCTTGCCAACTGTGTTTTATTTGATCTTTTTTAATATCAAGCATTGTTCTTTTTTTCTTTTTATTTTTGGCAGGAACATTAATGTGAAGCAAATGCATTTGCCCAATTTTGGTTAACACAGCTGATGTCAAATTCCTGCAGCAGGAATGTCTTTTTGTAGTTCCCCTTTTGGAGTTACTGTCCACTTACCACTGCCTGCGTTTATTAGATTGTAGCAGTTATTAAAAATCACTGGATAAAGGAGCAATGCAGCCATCCTCATAAATTCCACGATAACACAGCCCCCCCTAAATGACGGTCCCTCCCTCTCTCTCTCACCATCTCTAACCAACCCCAAGCTCTGGTCCATTGGCATCTTTCCCGACCCCTGCCAGTCTCTGGGAAACTCCCAGCGTGCTCTCTTTCCACAAGGAACAGCAGGAAATGAGTCTCAGTGAGCGCTGAAGTTTAATAAAAAATAAATGAATGGGGTGTCCCTGGGACAGGGTGAATGAAGAGTTGGAAAGAGAAGCTGGTACCCTAAAGTGGCGGATAAGCAGAGGGAGGAGGCAAAGGAAAAATCATGTATAAAGTTTGAACCTATAACGGCGTGTTTCTGTACATTGATGAATCAGGGAAACTAAAACCAGCTGCGATGAGGGGTTCTTGTGAACAAAAGTGGCAATGCAGATCATCTAGCGGATCATTTAGAATAAATCTAAATCGAATCTAAACCTTCTTTTACCCTTTCTTACAATGACCGGTGGGCACCGGGCCTACCAATACAGACTCAAATTGCTCCTTCGGTTTGTGTGCGTGCGTGTGTGTGCGTGTGTGTGCGTGTGTGTGCGTGTGTGTGCGTTTGCGCACCCTTAATTGTGTTCACAGAGATAGCTACATATATCCCTTACCTTCCTCTCCGGACACAATAACTCTCATGCTCTGAATGGAGGGACAAACATTCCAGACATGCCACATGTTGTGGCTGCTAGCGAATCATTAAACTGTTAAAGAGAAACTGCAGGATACCCTCTTTTTCTCCCACGTCTTCTCTAATTACCCTTATAGCTCTAATTGATGTTAAACATAAAACTAGTATTAAGAAAAAGAATAGAAGGAAAATGCAAATCTGCAGAGCATTTGGAAGGGAGCAGCTATACTTTATGTTCCAGCGAGGATATGTCATAACTTTCTAAATGATGGTGGGTATTATCTCCCTTCAGGAGTTGACTGCTCCCAGGATTACAGCTCAAGATGGGCCTCCTAACCGAAAGGGAGAAAAATCATGATAGAAATATGACAAGAGAGCAGTAAAAAAAAACAACAAAAAAAAACCAAGTAAAATAATATAAGTTTACGACACAAATCTAACTCTGAGGTCCTCTCAGAGAAAAAAAAAATGGTGGGTAATTTTCAAATGCTTGTTGGATATCTACTCAAAGCTCGCATGCCCTCAGGGCTCCGGCACCCCTTTGAAAGCGCGGCCATCTAAGTGCCTGAAGTGTAACACCAAGCAGTCTATTGAGAGGCAGGTGATGTGCAGAACAAAGGGAGGATTCAGCACCTCAGTGACACAGTGGGAAAGAGATGAGTGATTATTAGCCCCACAGAGGGCCTTGACAGACCATTTAAAAGCTGCTTCCTTTGATTGTGACAGTGTAATTGTTTCACAGATACAATCACGTTGAGCACTTACCTGAGGCAGAGGAAACTGGACTTTCATTAAAGTGTGGGATCGTCTCCAGGCTGCTCTGTAATTGTGTCTGTTGTCTTGTTTTGTGATGTTGTCGGGCTCTCCCCTCTGCTCTGAGGTAATCCGGACTTGTGTATGAATGTGTGTAAGAGCGTGTGTGTGCGTTTGGTTTGGAGTGTGGGTGAGGGGGATTTGACTGTAGGCTATTTCAAATCTGAAACAGCTCCAGATTCCACAGCATTTTAGAATCAAATGCAATGAAACAAATGCATTTACAGTTGCAGATTTCATGGGTGATCGTTGATAGAGCAAGCTTCATAAATGGGCTCCGTTCAAGATATCTTACCTAAGTGGATAAACGTCCTGCAACAGTGACAGGACGTGAGAATAAATCAAACTGGAGCAGTCCAAACAAAGCAAAATAAACGGTGAGGAGAGTGGGAAGTTTTCTCACTTAATCCTGGCCCCTGCAAAAAAACATGAACTCGCCATTCTGTTTGTTTTTGATTCAGCAGGCTGAGATGACACAGTCTGTTGGGTGCTCTATTGGCCATGTGGTCTGGGTCCATTGAGCATGGCTGTGTGTCCACGACCTGAGCTGATTAGATAATAAACCACAGAATGAAGAGAATGGACAGAGCATGGAGTTATTCAATGTGTTGGAAGCTTGTTGTCCCCCCCCCCCACTTTTTTCAGCTTTTCTCACTGTATCTCTTTACAAGGATGCTTGACACTGGATGAAAGACATCACCGGCCCAAACATGTTTAAAAACCAAGTTAAATGTTAACACCCAGCTAACGGTGCAAACATCAAATGCATTTTAACTGTCTTGGAGTTATTTGGTTTGTAAACATAGGATGTTTGTGTGTTTGCTGAAGAAATTACATAAGTTGAGAATTAGCTTTGGATCGCAGATTTTGCAAGATGATAAGTAAAACATACAAATCACTGGTGCTTTGATATCTTTTACAGATGTTTTATTCAAGAACATTAGTTCTGGTGTAATAACAGAACCAAGCTCTCTTCCAAACATGATTTAGTATGAAGAAATACACAAGCACACTGCTAAAAGCTTGACATAAGAGCTCTGCCCCTGCTGTTTAATTCCCCATTTCCAAGTGTGGTGTGAAATATTTTTTCATTAAAGAAAAATAAATTTGTGTTATTTTTGTTAAAATCAGTTACGCTTTCCCTTTACATGAAATACAATCTTGTTGCCCTCCCTCTCACTGTTGTGTGAACCGCTCAATTTAAATTATGTATTTTTGTTGTCAAATGACAAAAGTACACTCTGGAAGCTTTTGTGTGTGTGTGTGTGTGTGTGTGTGTGTGTTGTGTGTGTGGGTGTGTGTGTGTGTGTGTGTGTGTGTGTGTGTGTGTGTGTGTGTGTGTGTGTGTGTGTGTGTGTGTGTGTGTGTGTGTGTGTGTGTGTGTGTGTGTGTGTGTGTGTGTGAGTGTGTGTTTGTGTAATGTACCAGTGCCAGTGACCCCTGCCCTATGTTCATGCATAAAATACCCGGAGCTAATTTGAAAGCTGTGATGAGTATGGCACAGATCAAGAGCAATGAAGGGGCAGCCCAAAAAGTCCATGGTGAGGGTGACAAAAGGTAGATTCTCTGTGGGTGGCAGAAAGGAAAACAAATTTGTTTCTGCTCAATTAAGATATTTTATGACAGCACAGTGGCGCAGTGGTTAATCCTTCCATCTCACAGCAAGGATGTCCCTGGTTCGACAGCAGGCCTTTCTGTGTTGAGTTGGCATGTTCTCCCTGTGGCTGCGTGGGTTTCTCCCAGGTTCTCTGGTTTCCTCCTGCATTCCAAGCACATGCAGTGGGTTCATTGGAGACCCTAAATTGCCCAGACGTGTGAATGAGAGAGTGAATAGTTCTACGTCTCTATATATGGACTATATGTGATCAACTAGTGGCAGATCCAAGGTAAACCCAACCTCCCGCGATCCTGAGTGCAGGATAAGCAGTATCAACAAACCATGAGTGAATAAATTAAGGTACATTAACTGAAGAAAAAAATATTCAATGGAGTAATTATTTTACCAGAATGCCTGTAATAGCTAAATAATTCAGCTGTCAATATTCATCATTTTTGTCAAGAAATCACAGTGCTTAATGCTTCCATATAGAAGGACTGCTTCTTGTCACTGTTCGTTTCCTTTAAAAGTCATAGGCAGAACGACTATATTGCTAGTGGTCTCAGATATCGGATAAAACCAAACACTGATACACCCCAGAAATTCAAACTGTTTTATCAATAACAAAAAGAATAAATCTTAACCCCAATCCAGGGTTTCATTTAACACACATATAATGTATGAAGTATTCCTAAAATGGGATTACGTCCCCTCTTTCAGTATGTCAGCTTCATGCGTTGTTAGGTTAAAGAAAATGCAAAAGTATTTCATGTGACTGCTTGGAAAACGGTTCCAGGTCTTATCTCCCCAATGAGAAACAGCTGTTTTTCTTTTGTACTTTGCTTTCTCATCTGCATCCTCTGAGTCCCCAGACAACTGCAACGATGTCTCTTGCTGTCACTGGCATGCTGGTTGGACAGCAAGCTTATGGCATCTGGTAAGAATAATCGGTTATAGCTTTTATATTAGAAAATAAGGATTTACTGATTGTCTGACAAAGATTCATCATTCAAACGGGGCCAGTTCTATTCCTTTAAACAGAATGCAGAATTATGGTGAGCCAAGACAAGGCCAACATTCATAATGATAGCCAATTTTATTAAGAGTAAAATATAAGGTTCTTATTATGAATTGTCTGAAAGCTAACAATAGGAATTAAGGTGGTTTATTGCCATGTGACACCAAAGTTGCACATGCTGCCTGTTCTTGAAGCCTAATGACATATCCCAATTGTTTGAGGGCCTTCGGTTGACAGAGCCTCTGGGAAGAAGGCTATAATGGGGGGTCCTGATGACTGCCGATCGCTATGGAAAGATCAATTCCCCTGTTCACGAGTCCACCGCTCCTTGCCGCTTCTCACGTCCAATGGATCAAATTCCTTCTCACCGTAAATCTCGGGGGCAGCGGCCCTGATCGACATTAATTACCTGCACTCCTCCTGGAGGAAGTTCACTCACTCAACAAATAACTGGATTGGCTGTTAATGTGAGCAAAAACTTAGCATGCATGTGCATGTGTGTGTGAAACTGGAAATTGAGTTACGATAACAGGAGATGAGCAAATTGAATTCTCACACCATACATCCTTTCCTCGGGACAGCCCAATTCCTCCCTCCTCCTCTGGCTTGCCACCTCCTCCTCCCTCAATCCCCCACCCCACCCCACCCCACCCCCCTTCACTGCCAAGTCCCCTGCTCTCTGTTTATAAGTGCCTGAGCCCCCAGAATTTAAAATAATAAGATCAGGTTTCCAGGCAGGTAAGTGCATCCAGACTTGTTATCTGTGATATCATTGTTGCTTTAGCCTTCTTCCTCCCACTTGCTTGTTCTTTTCCCTTATCCCCGCTCTTTCTCTCCCACTCTCGCTCAATCTCTACTTCTTTCTAGAGTATCTCCTGTTTTCCTAAAAATGTACAGTGAAACACAATACTTTGCATTATATACTCTGTGGAGCAGTTTCTGCCGCATCTTGTCATCGTTTGGGTGACCGGCTGCTGTTTGAAGTGCTCTCGGGTTCAGGGCTCAGCGTATAACGGTGACGGCTCGGCTGCACAACAGCGTATTATTTACCCTGATGGGGTTAATTGCTGAATAAAAGAATGGTTCTTTTCAGTTGACCATTGTAAAGCTTTGCCCACCCCTCTTCGGAGCCCGCCTCACCACATACTTACCCAACTGCATTTCTCCAGACGTATGAGCACAAAAATAAGAAATCTTCATTTACATGTGAATGAGAAATCAAATAATTGTTAGTACATGTACAACATGCACTAATATGTATATCATGAAAGTATGAGAAGTAAAGCCGAGACTGTATAACACTGTAAACATGTCCACCCTCCCACCCCCTTCTGTGTGTGCATGTGTGTGTGAGTGTGTGTGTGTGTGTGTTTGTGTGTGTGTGTGTGTGTGTGTGTGTGTGTGTGTGTGTGTGTGTGTGTGTGTGTGGTTGAGGGTAAAGGGGATGGGGGTGATAATGCCCCCTGCTTCACCCATCTGATCATCACTGTAGGAGGTGGTATCATTGTGCAAAAATGCAAGCCTCTGATCACACACAGCACAGTCGCTTATTAAAATTAAACTCACAGTGCCTGTGTAATCAGATGACATATGATGGTATGAAATGAGAATGAAGGAAAAATTCATATAGCATGGGGGGGGGGGGTAGTGCTTCAAAGTAGGAGGGAGAAAAGTGGAGAATTTGTGGAAGAAAAAGGGGGTGAGGTTAAATAGCTCCCACACTATAGGGCTGGATGGCAGGTTGGATAGGGCTTGACAAGTCCCAGAACAGTAGCCTCTTCTGATCCCCATTAGCAACAGCCTGACAGTATTTCTCCTTTGAAGAACAAAAAGTCAACACTCCATTTGTGGAGATAAGATGCAGGTGAAGAAGAGAGCATGGAGCCAGAAAAACAGTTTGAGCTATACATGCTTGGAAAGAAGAAAAGGTTAAATAATTTGATCAGCCATTCTGCTCCATTGAAACAATGTGTACATTTTCACATCTCATTCCATTTTCTTAGCTCTGTTAATCAGAGGTTGCCATGCTTAATGTTTAATTTAGGTTTTCTATTGAACATTTTTACTAATTTTGTGGTATATAAACATCAACGCATGTCAATTTTAACTGCATAACTTCTCCGCCTTCTGCTTGTTAACCAAACTGCAGTGGTATTTACTATGTCATAAATTTGAAAACTTGGGATGTGTTGCTGTTTTTGTTCTGTTGTGAGGAGTGCAGCATCTTAAATATCAGCAGTGTACATAGCATGTGCAATAAAATGCACATACTGCTAATCTTGTTATTTTTGAAAATCTCCGGAATATAATCAACTCTTTCCAAAAACAAGTGAGGACCATAATATTTAGCCAGACATTTACCCTGTAGAGCACAGATTTTCAGAGAAGCTGCCAAGCATATCTGTCTATTGGCAAAGTTTTATACATGGAGCAGTCTATGAAGACGAAAACAGATGATCGGCAAAATACTTTCTGTTTAATTTCACTAAAAGATTGCACCTTGATGGAAACCACTTTGATGACAATGACAAGTCTTGGCCAATTGACAAGTAAGTGAGGTTGTCACCACCGTCTCAAATCCTGAATGAATCAATTGAGAGTAAAGTTCTCAAAGTTTGGGATCTTGGAAAAAAGTTAATCTAAGAAAAGCCTCAGCCACAATGCAGCATAGCTTTGAACCGCAAACACATTATTTATAACTAGTGTATCTGCATTTTTGTTTGAAGATTTTCTCTAAAAATGGTGGAACATGATGGTTTACTTACTTAAATCACAGCTTTATATGAAAAGGTAGGTGGTGGATGTAGCTTTGGATGAGCATGCAGATACAAAGCTTTGGACTAAAGAGTTCCCACTCTACATCGCAGTCTCTTAAAAAGCTCAGACTCTCCAAGTGAGACCCCCTTTTAGAAACCATAGTGTCCCATCCTGCTCCTTTTCAAACAGGCCTATATTGATTAGCATGGGGCTTTCACTGCTATCTACCTATTAATTATATGGCTTTCATTAACACTATGCTGATGAATGGCCTCTGTTGGAAAGGCGAGTTAAGAGGAGGTGTTAACACAGCACCTGCCTGCACTCATGTGGCCACTTATTAACCAACAATGACCTTCCACATCATAAACTCACTGGCCGGCTATTTGCTGTCTAATAAACGAAGCCCCTCTCCCTCGGCTTCCCCTTTCTCACTCAGCCCCCTCTACATCAGCCCCTCAGAGTTTATTGTTCTGGAGAAAATAAAAATAGATGCCTCTAAACTTCGAACACCTGGAATCAACTAAAAAAGAGATCTATGGGGGCAAAGAGGAGTTAGGTGGCATAGGTGGTTAATGGGTTGATGAAGAGCCTTTCCACAAGAGCTCTGAAAAGAAGATTCTCTCTTGACATTGTAGCTAATTGCAGCAGCGAGTCAGTGCTCCAAAGCATATCACAAATTACACTTAGGGTGCACTTTGAAGGTATAAGTTCTTCTAATTGCCAGCATTGGTCAAGTACATAGAATTATGACTGTGTCATTTACATTTTAGAAGGGACTTTTTCTCCTTTTATTTTTTATTTAATGAGATATCCTATTCTTACATCTAT
Organism: Fistularia tabacaria; assembly: GCA_901007705.1. NCBI lineage: Eukaryota > Metazoa > Chordata > Actinopteri > Syngnathiformes > Fistulariidae > Fistularia > Fistularia tabacaria. The sequence continues at coordinate 236,236 of CAAKHD010014271.1, forward strand.
TTACACGCAGACTTTAATGAGATTTGTTTTTCAAGAGATGAATAATTCCATCGTAAAGATTGATTAATCAATTCCCACTGGCTCATGTGCCACGATTTGCTTCACAAATGAATATCCTCCACGGATCTCTGAAACTCTGAAACCTGACAGTTTCGAAAGCTTCAACTAAAAGAGGCAAGGTTTTAGTACACTTGGGGGTAGTAAAGTAGTTGTTTACATTTCTGCAACTTTTTTCCAAAACAGTTTGTCCTGTTATGAATCTTTGGTCTGAGCAGGCCTTTACAATATAAACTGCCTGCAATGTAAGATCATAAACATTGTCCTATCCAACAAGTGGATGTTCTTTACAAGACTGAAGGAGGTGGGCAAAAGTTAAATGGCCATGTTCCCTGATTTACTAGAGCAGAACATCTACAGCCTCTTTTTGGTTGCCACCAGCCTGCAATATTGCCCTTGAGGATGCAATAGAACATTGAACAGAGATGAATCCTATTAGGATGCCTTTAGCTGCCTTGTCATAAATCAAGGATAAATAAGTAAATTGCAAAATATGATCTTGAGATTTTGCATGAAAACAAATAGTTTGAATACATTGAGATAAAAGCCCAGAGTTTACGACAGAAAAAGTTAATTTCTGTCTTTGTCAGAGTAAGTAGATCAGTATATTAGCCCAGTGCTTAGAGTGCTCTACAGTAGACTTGTGGATGGAGACCTCTCAACACAAGGCTATAGTTTAGTAGATCTCAGACAGACATAATGGTCGAGTGCTGAGCCACTACTCAGTCCCTCCACAAACCAGGGAGAAAAATGGGAGAGAAAGGCCTGGTAATGGCCCTAATGTGAGGACGTATTTATTTCATCCACTGGCCCAAGTAATTGGCTGTCTTTCACAGTGGCCATGGTTAAAATGCCGAGTGATGGATGGCAGTTTTGACAGAGGTTAGCTGGCTTCGTTTTCACCACTATTCTTCTCTCTGAAACATGGATCATGTCACTGGCTCTGGTGGAATGATCCACTATGAACCCCGGATGTCCATTCAAACTAAATCCCCTCTGAACATTAAATTAAGAAAAGAAAAAAAAGAAAAAGAAAAAGTTATGGAAAACAAAGGAGCTGAATCTACATATTTACCACATACTGGAATCTTATCCTGTAAATAATATCTTTGTGGTATTGGGTTGTTACTATAATAGTATAAGAAATATTAACTTTTGAGAACAAATCTTAGTATAGGAATGATTAGGGGTAGATCTAGAGCGGAAAGCACACAGCACACCAATAAAGAAAGTCATTACTAAGCTGGATGAGAATTTGAGACTATAAGTAATATAATGTAAAATAAACTCGGCCAATTCCAATGTCGATGTGGTGGTCTCTGCAGATGGTCATGCTCAAGTTTCATATGTTTAAAGCTTCTCTGTAGATCCTTCTGCTCTTTTATGTCAAAACTAGGATTGGCCGCACAAAGTATATGTTTGGATTTAATGGACATTTCGTCTGATAAAACTTTTTAATTGTACACTTCATCCATTCTTGGCTGTCCCAGAAGAAGAATTAAACATGCTGATTTAACCCTTACAACCGTGCAAGTATTTGTGACGTTTTTTTGATCTAAAGAACAATTCAAGTGATTCTGGGAGTCGTTTCCCAAGAAGGAAAGAATATGTATGAACAAGATACCAAATGAGTTGTATTTTGAGCAGGTTCCCAACTTGTTTTCAGATACATGCACTGATTTGTAAGGTTGAGCCCACCATCATTTGGGAAGAATATAGCAGTGTGCTGCAACCTTGGTGACAAGGCAGGCCACCTAAACTTCTGGCCAAATAAAACCTATTTAATGTGTACCATAAATCTAATCAAACCTCTCTCATTACTCCATCTGAATCCAATGCACTCCCCCATGCCATGCACAGCATGCCCTGCCAGGACAGCTGAAAAATCAGGACTTGGAACCAAAAAGAGTCAAGTTTTCTTTTTTAAAGCAGAAGTATACACAGAGTATGGTTTGATTTTTCGCTCAGAGGAGACCTTAAGAATTATGTTCTCTGTTATCCTTCTGTTGATCCCTTGATTATAGTCATACAGGTTAGGCTGAAATTCCTAAGAAAGCTGGGAAAGGGGCTTTGAGCATGCAAAACATACTGCTTTATGGGAATGAATCAACCACGTGACAGCTTTTAAATTCCTCAGTCTCCCAAACAAATGTTACTTCTGATGGTTCGAAAAGGAAGACTTCACCACTTCCAAAAGTAAATCAAATGCATGTTGTTGTTTTTTTGTTTTTTTAAAATCATAATTTTTTTTTATGTCCTGGATTTATTTGTTCCTCTTCTTTTTCCGAAGAAGCGGCAAATGAAGAACTTTTCCTGCTTCAGCAGGCCAGGCCAGAGGAATATTAGTCAAGACAGGCAATAGTGTTGATTACTCATTGGCCATTAGATTGCTTTCACTGCAGTGGCTAAGCCTCCTGCATCATGAGATCGCTTGGCTGAGTGCAAGATTAGAGAGTGTGCTTTGCTCAAATCCCCTTGCGCCCCTACCCACCCACTGACCTGCAACCCCTTCACCCTTTCGAGCCACCCTTTCCTTCCCTTTCCCTCTTCGAAAAAAAAGTTCATCTGGCTCCCCTCAGGTCAGCAAGGCAGTGCAGCAGCCAGACAGGTTGACTAGCTGTGCAATCCTTATTACCTCATTTCCTTTGACCACAGTTTTACCCCCTTTTCTTTCACTAGAGCAGGAACATGTTTTATGATGGTTATACATAGTTAATGGTCCCTATGACTTAATTGTTTTTAGGGTCAGTTTGGAGTGACAAATTCAACTGAACCCAATTGTATTGTTGGCTCCTCGGAACACGTTTGGCAAGCAAGAGGGCAGCAGGTTCTGTTTAGGATTTTAAAATGTTCTGCTATGCGTAAAGTCACTCCGTACAAAGCACATACAAAAATAGTCATAAAATGCATGGATAAACCCACAGCCACACAAATGTATACTTATAACACCCATCTGGATAGAATGATAAACTGTAAAACCTAAATATGAGTCATATGACCTGTTTCAACATGAGTTTTATACTTCTGCTTCTCATGTTAGCGTCTTGAGCTCCAACACAACAAAAACAACAAAAGGTTTCCTTCTTAAAATAGAACCAGAGCAGTATCAAGTCAACTGATGCTTTCCCTGTCTATGGCAAGCTAAACCATAAACTTGCAACGAGATTTTATAGCTTTAGCCTCCTCCTCAAAAATAAGCTTGGACTTGAAAAGTGGCAAAGCAGAAGTGGGAGCATAGCGCTGCAGCTTAAAGCTCATTACCCTCTCTCCCCGGCACCTTGCTGAGTTGAAAAGGCTTGGCTGCCTCTCGCAGACACATCCACCAGCTGCTAATCAGGTCAACAGCAGAATTAACCAATCTTTTAGATTTGGTCACTGATGCTTGCAGGTTGTAAAAATACTTGCTTTTGAGTGTCATTGGGGTTTAAGGTGATATTCTTGTTTGTGATTTAGAACAATGGGGCATATTTGAGAGAGTTGAAAGACAAAATCAAACTTCAGGGATTAGAAACATAAGGGGAAGGAGCATTAATTATGAATTGCAAAAGACACTGTGCACTGGTGAAGACAGAATGAATTTAGTCAAGACATGGACATGAATAACGTATTTACTGTATATTTGAGGCTGCTGTTCGGTACCTCTCCATTGCAAGAAGATTTGTTTGAAAACCTTTTTTAGTATTTTTGATAAAAGAAAGTTGCAATCATGAAATGAATTACAGCCGTATACAACAATCAGTGAAGTTGTGCGAAATACCGTCCATTGGACTTGCAGATCTGATCCAAATAATTTTGAGAATTGCCTTGAGGGTCTGTCAATTTACGAAGCGAAACATTGGTGAGACACTGATTTTTCAGATTTAGGGAGACGGAAATATTTGGTGCTATGCTCAGAAAGAGAATAAAAACAAAAACCCGTATAGACCAATCTTTGACTTATATGGATGGTCCTTTTGTGAGATGTGTCTTAAAGTGTGATTTTTAAATAAAAATAAAAGTCCAATTCCATGCTGAATATTGATATGTGCTCTATGTATATGTATGTGTATATACATATGAATAATCTATAAGAATTCAAATATATCTTTGTATTTTTTCATTTGTATATTTAGTTTTTAACTTGTTGTACACTTGATTCGCCAATAGTAAATACACTAATACACTACACCTCTTAAAGTTTCTGACGGCTGCATGTATTTGGCCAAGCAATGACCGGAGATATTGCTTCCAAAGTTTGATCTCTCCAGAGCAATGTCTTCGATATCCCTCATAAACATTTTCCAAGCACCTATATTGCAGTCTTATGCCTGCATTAAAATGTATTGGAAGTACAGCACTCACATTTACAGTGCAATACCAACATCTGTTGGATCACAAGAAGAACTCAAAAATCAGACGCTGTTTTCTTATTTTGTTACACCTGCGTTTTGGAATGCAAGACACTACAAAATTTCAGAGCTGAGGCAGCAATTCCCTGATGTTATTGGTTTCATTGAAAATAAACAAATCAACACAGTATTGGGATATCTGTGTGATGATGGGCCTATTGGCTTCGATGACCTGTTCATCGCCGACAGATCCAAGTAATTAGACTGCAAGATATCTGGAATGTGTCAATAATGCCTTGCGAGCCACTCGGCTCAAACCTTTCAGTTCACACATAGTGCTCCACCACAGATTTATCTCTAATATTTTATCCAAAATCCATCTGGGTTTATGTCTGGATTATTCTCAGTGACCCATTATTTTTGCTTTACAAATGGCAATTTAAGCCATTACCGATAAAGATTTGTAGTTTTATGACATTAGTTGTGATATTTGTCTGTGGAGCTTTCATTTATCAATTAATTTATCATTTATCTTGAAAATAGTCTATGGCCATTGTACTTTTTTTCTTGAAATTTTAACTTTGCTTATTAAAATGCTTTAAAAAAAACTTGTGGTCAATATTCTACTAACTAAAGTGCTATAATTAGCAAAATATTGTTTCTCTGTGTGAAAGCTATGAGTTTTTTCCCCCGAATCACAAACTTTTTGTTTTATTCTAGAATCCATGATCATCTATACATAGCCATAAGAATTTAAAAAGTTTGTGGTGTTGAGAGTTTAATTTATTTGGCCATTTCAGTCATGCATTGGTTGGCCTTCATGGCATTGTGCATCACATTGATCTGTAGGTAGATTTTGCAGCAGAAACAGACATACTGAGATCATGCTCATTGCAGGAGCTCTAGCTTCCATTACCACGGACAGTCATTCAGTGCATCGTTCTTGATGACAGCTACATCAATCTCCCTAATGCACAGAGGCACAAAACTGCTAAAACATAAACTGGCAAATGTTTGTTCTCCCCAGAGGAATTTTTACTGAGTTTTTCTTCTGAACACAACATGGCCTCCATGTGCAAGCTTAGACAGACAGGTGAACGGAGGAGGCTAAAGCAGAGGAAATTGATGTCTAAAAAATGTAAAGCCCAATATTTGTAGAACTTATAAAACCTTCAGTTAAGGCTCCTTCAATCTGAGACCCATGTAAAAATAAGAATTGCCTCTACTAGAGATGGTGGCAGAAATTGACACAATTCTTGTGATTTCATCAGAAGATATTCAGTTAGTTCAAGTATTGTTCTCAGAAGAAACTCCCCACTCAGTTTTCTAAAATATGCACGGCATCTCGAACAAACTAATCGTAGAGGTTTGGCATTTTATTGCCTGCTTCCACACACCGGTCGGTAGAGGGCCAAGTCTGGAAAGATTATTATCAATATGAGTTAGAGTGTCCATCTGCATTGACCTTTTAAGTTGTGAGTGCAAGACAAAAACAGGTATCAGAAATTTTCAATGATCACCTAACAATCTATACTATGTAGTTGAGGTAGCTGGACATGTTTGACATGGAACAGAAAGATCAAAGATCTACCACTCTGGCAGGAAATACAGAAGGGAAGCACCAGGAATTGAGAGGAACACTAGACAAACAAGTTAGAGGATGCAGAGTTAACCAAGATACATTAAGATAATACTTTATTGATCCCCATTGGGGAAATTCGAGATAATAATAGGATATGGAAGCAGAGTAAAAAAAGATGCCAAGGGCATCATGACTTGTCACTCAGCAGTCAAGGAAATTGAATTTTCAGATGATCTCTGACATAAGCACAAAGACAAGTAAGCTGCTGACTCTCATAAAGACATAAAATAGTATGTGCAGAATCGTGATCCATTTCTCCTAGAAATTTCTATAATCCAACCTGAAAATGCATGCACGAATGAGTTCACAGGAATGGCAAGAATTCCAGATTCAGGAGTTGCTCTTGAAGGATCGTATTATGGTTTTAGAAACCCTAAATGAGATTTAATTGCCATGATCAACACTAGCTTTTTACCTTCTTTGCTTTGCAGATTGGCCTTGATATGCCACACAGAGTGCTGCTTTCTGAACACTCGTTGCTCTGTGCTGAAGTCGCACAGAACCTCGCCCATGAGCACATCCTGAAAATGCTAGGTTTGGCTATTAAAGTGCTGATTATTCTCACCGCTCAAGAAAGACAATTACATGATGCCATGGTGGTGGGGGTGGGGGTGGGGGTCAAACAGGGCATCACAGGTGAAATAAAGCCCTGAGGAGGGTAAAGCATAGCCATTACATGACATACAATTTATCATCCAGGAACTCTTATTTTGAGGCTCTTAATAACAGACAGTCTGGATTCTGACATCATGACTCAAAGCATTAATAGAAGGCATACCAACACAGAGAGGTGGATGTAACACACCTGTGAAAACAATTCAGAATGGAATAGAAAAATAGATATTAAACTGAATAGATGAATAGTTTCTGCCCTTGTCCTACAGATTCCCCCAGTGTGTTCATTCCTTAAATTCCAACAAGAACTAAAGCAAGTCTAACCATTGGTTCATTTAGAATGACTGACAATATTCACTACTATTAGCCACCAGCATGCAGTTGCCCTGTGACCCCTTGAGAAAGCATGTTGCTTGAAACAGCCTCAAGTGCAATTGTTTAATCTACATGGAGAAAACTCGTGGCACTTGCCCTCCGAGATCAATCAACAATTAGAGGTGAGATAATAGCAGTTGAATCTCTAGGGTCAGTGGTCGTATACTCCTCCCTGTCCATCCTTTCCCAGCCAAGTCCCTCCTGCTCTGGCATTACAGCCAAAATAAAAGCAGTGAAGGTTAGAACTGATTTGTGTTAAACTGCGTTTCTCTCCCCACATTTCGACGCTGAATGAAGTAGAAATGCATTCTTTTCTCTCCGAGTGACAGATCGACTTCCTGCCTTAGCTTCATCTGACTGACATATGTGTGGATTGAGCATTGCAACACAGAGACAACTTGGCACAGCCGGGTCCTTTCGAGCAGCAGAATTTTGACTGACAGGTTGATCCTTGAGTTGAAAGCGTGTTTGCCATCTACTGTGTATGCTTTGTGGCTGTGATGAGATATTTATGCTCTGTAAAAGAGGTTATTGCATTCAAGTGACAGGTACTCCAATGACCATGACACATGTACTAGGCCTCGTATCTAGAGAATTTTCTGTACAGAAAGCGTAATTCTGTGTATCTGTGTATTTCCGCAGATGAATAAAAACCGTTACACAGCCTGTGACTGCTTTTGCAGAATGGCTCCCAACAGTAATTTAGGGTCTTGAGGAAAACTTTCAGAGCAACTTTTTATATAGTCTGCTTCGCTACAAAATGCTATTACCAAAATGTGGTCACATAGGGTTAGTGCATGTTAAAGGGGGCACTGATGTAAAAATGAAGAACACCTGAGGTATATTAAGATTGCAACAGGCTGAACTGTGACCCTCCCATATTGAGCATCTGGTGTGAAACAAGGGTTAACAACATCAATACTCCCCCCCCCCCCCAAAAAAAAGGAAAAAGAGGCAAATCATCACTCCCTCCCTTAAAGGACTGCAGAGGTGGTAAGGGGCTGCTTACAGCACACATGAGGTAAGAAAGGGGGATTTAGGAGAGTACATAGAAGACCAGGGGGGTCGCTTGCTTTAAAACAAACACAAGCTCAGCGCTACGATGTCATCAGTGCAAATGTAAGTGGATTAGATTCCTCACAGTATACAACAGTTTAAACCATCCAGGTGAACACTTCTGTTTTTTTCTCTTACATGTGATATCGATTTGCTCTTGTCTGTCAGTAAAGTGAGTCATTGTTTGACTTCCTCTCCAACACCCTAAGCCGTCATCTCTCTCCATGGGATGAGGAATGTTTGGATGTTGAAGGTTTGGAGTTCTACTGTTGGTAATAATCCTGCTCGCTGTGTTGCATATACACATGTATCACACTGCTGACAGCTAAGACCTAAACTGAAAGTAAACATATGGCAGCATTGTTCAAGTCAAATATGTAAACCTGTTCTTGGATATTTTCAAATACACACTTCATATGGAATTTTATGCCTTGCACGTAGTCATGATGTACAGCGAGCATATCTTATGCTGTGCATCTGTGTGGCTACAATGACAGCTAGAGTCACATCTAAGGACATTTACCTTATATCAAGCCTGTTGCTGACTCAGAATTATTGAATGAAACAGTGAGACATATAGCTGCTTAATCCATTTGCTTGTAAAAATTAGTCTTTAGGATCGGTTAACTAGTAACTTGATCATTTTCCTTACAGAAAATGCAAAATTGGCATGAATTACAGGTGTCTGGCTCTGGTAAGCAAAATAAACTTGCTCGGTATTGACTTTAACTCAAAGTGGCACAAATTGTGATCTTTGTTGTGTTAGATCAGCAGGCCTTTTCTTGTTAAATGGGTATCAAGTAATGCATAACATTTTTCCAGCATTATGACCATGACTACTCGGTTTGCCAGATAATTCCTGCGTCTAATGCTTCTATCTGACTGCCACCTCTTTCTTATGTACAATTACAGCACTTTTCGGCCCACATGTTTCTGAATTGTGAACCAGAACTGAATGCTTTTGTCAGAATTGCCGACCAAGTTTATCAAAGGTTCCTTAATATAATCATAGTATGATGAGTTGCCTTTTCTCCCATTGGTGAGGGTTCCTCTCACATGCCCTTTACATGATCTCCACATGTAACAAAACATGTGGTAACACTGTTCCTACATGTGTCAAAGTCATGTGTTTTTCTTTCTGAGAGGGTGATATCAGAGGACATATCGAGAATTGAAAATTGTCAGCTCACCCTTGTCAGGTTTCATTTCAGCCAGTCTTGTCATCAGAACAACATTTGATGTAAAGTGGCAGGGCATTAGATAGATGGAAACTAAACTGTTGTTTAGTTTCACTACTTGGCTTACCACCTAAACTGGATATTCACAATAGAGCGTTTTAGTTTGTAAGCATATGAGTTGGGATCTTGTCTAGTATGCTTACACAACAGAACAGAAAATTCTAATTTGAAAGGGTGCAAGATCATTTTTTAAACTTACCCATTGAAAGACACAAACACATGTTTCCTGAATGTGATCACATTAAAAAAATATTTCCGCAAATAATCTTTGATAGTGATTAAACAACATGGATAGGGTCTGGGACACAAACACCTGGTAGTTGCATCGGTCCAAGTTGGATCACACCCAACCCAGTCCAAAGATTTTAATCTGCTTGTTTTGGTCCATACCAAAGTGTGATTACCATGTGCACACCGATCATACCATGGATACCTAGGAGAGGGAGACAAACCAGAGTCACATTTTATCACACAATGCACAAATGTGAAAACACGTTCAAGGCCACAGATCCGTGATTTCCTTATCATTGCTCAGCTTTTCTTTTAAGTATAAAAGCAGACAAAACATGGTGCCATGTTACAAAAACATGTTTTTACATACAAGTGCGAATCACATGATGTTGAACATGCTGATTTCTTATTCAAGCTAGACTCCAGTTTAAACTGTGACATTTTGCATCATGGGCTTATGGTAGCATGGTTATAGTTATTTCTGTTTTGCACCCTCTTGAGCATGTATCTCTGGACCATGAGGGAGATGAAGTAAAATAGCATTTCCTTACTTTCAGCATTCCAGATTTACGGATGTTTTGACAATTGTTAAAAAATGAACATTTTCCAGGTGGAACCAGACAAGCATTCAGCTCTCCACAGATAATTCAAGACAATGTAACCATTTGTGGGCCCTTTCATTGTTGATGCAACAAGTGATTCAAACGTTATTTGACGAGAGAAAAAACACATGACTGAAACAATGATTATAATTTTACATGTCTGGGCAGCAGGTGTTTGCTTGACACACTTTTGTATACTATGTGTGTACTGAATATAAAGGTCCACCTTCAGAGCTGTCTGTGCCCTCTTTCTGCCAAATGCTGATGCTGCACTTATGGTCTTTGTCCATGTGGAATCACTCGACTACACAAACGAGAAGGGGGGAAAATTGCCACAATGAGAAGAGAACCATCCTTCAAAATGGCAGCTTATTAGAAAACATCCCAAAATTTACAACTGTCTCCATTGCTCATACTGACCCCCCTCAGTCTTAAGCTGACCCTTTCTCTGAGGGGTAAATCAGGCTCAAAACAAGTACACTGATAGATAAGGTTTATATTTATTCATGGGTTCTAAAGATCCCGGACAGTATTTTTGAGTTATAGATGTACATGTTCGCACACAAGCACATGCACACACACTTTGTTTGTGTGCATGTTAATCTGTAAGAAAAAAAACAATAATGCTGTGTTTTCCACAGTACTCATCGTAAAACAAAAAAATTGCTACATATAACTTAACCACATTCAGCACTCTCATATTTTCACCTGACAACACCCCCAAACATACACAAAGACTGGGACACAACATGCATGTGGGCAACTAACATAAATATCTCCATTTCACTTGATGATACAGCGAAAAATTTCCCCATGGCAGCAGCTTTTTGTTTTGAAGACTGTCTGCATACATTGTCGTAGGACACATACTTCTTTCTCAGTCTGCTCCAGATCCCAAAGGTTGAAAAGGAGAAGGCTTCATATCAATACACAAAACTTCAGTCCTTGCCATAGGTCTCTCTATATTACAAAATATGATTTATACCCCCTAAATACAGCCATGAGGTGCTTTAATAAGACAGGGAGCTTATAAAGAGGGACATGTGATTAAGAGCAGATCCCTGATCCTCTTGGGTCAACAAAGAGCATATAATGTGGTTGGGTGGATGGGGGGTGGGTGTTATAGGACGGACGCACAGATGTCTTGAAGGTAAAGCCATGAGATCTTATAGGCTGTCAGACACAATCCAGCCAGTGCTGGAGTCCTGCAGTCATCCTCCTCTGTGGGAGAAGATATTACAGAACAGAGAAGGAATTCTTCTTTGTCATCTCTGTTGGACAATTAAAGTGGTAGTATTTATCTCCTGCTGTAATGAACTGTGACTTGTAATATTGTGTAGGGTCAGGGATTTCAACTAGACCACTGAGAAATAACTAAAGCATCTCTGTACAGCCCCCTCTGACTGGACTGTTTAGAAACCCAGGCTGTGTTAACTCTTAAACAATTACAAACGCTCTATGTGACATGATCCAGGCAGCACTTGCACTAATTGTGGCATTTTAGTTAAAGGGTGGGGTCTCTGGGATCCTCTGTAAGGTTAGAAGCGTGCGCACACACACACACGCACACTTCTATTCCACCCTCTGCTCTGTACCTACAAGGAACAGAGTTCAGCTCTGGCTTCAGTTACATGACAGAGGAGTCTGGTGGTCAGAAGGTTAAACTAAGCCTGTGGACAATGTCAAACCAACACTGCTTGAACTTCAGAATTAGTGGGGATGGACAGAATAAAGCCATCATAATTTGATAAACCATTTGTGTAGGGCCAAATTCTTTGCATGGAGTTTGGATGTTCTCCCTAGCCCTGCCAGGATTCTCTACAATGGCTTCCTTCCCTGGAGTATATAAGTGCGCAGTAACTAGTTCTGGATATGGGTGGTTAGAGGTCATACCCAAAGAGAACAGCAAGTGAATCTAATCTGTCAAAATCTTAATCATTGTCCTTTCTTCATGTCTTTGAGCATTACAGCTACATCGCCTGAGCTGTAACCCAAGCCAGGAAAGTGTTCACAGGAGGCCCATCTATTTAATAGTGTTTCCATCATCTCCTGGTCAACTGGCACATCTAGCACAGTGCCTAAAGTAGTATTGCTCTTTATATCATGCTAGTATGACTCAATTCACCATCAAAGGGTAAACTGTGAGTCATAAGAGGCTTGAATCTTACACACTAAATTGGTGGTTGATGGACTTAAAAGCAACAGTGAAAAGTGTCTCATTTTGAATGTGTGGTGCACCTGCACTATTTCATGTACTAGTCACAGCCGCATTATGGTATTTTATGTATGACATTATTGGCACCGACTTTGACCACCTCCAGAATAAATGGAAAAATGAGCTAGTGTTGGCTGTCTCACAATATTCAGACAAAAGTACAGTACAAATCAAACATGAAGAGATTATAGTTGCAGATCTACTACTGTGCTCCCTCTATTTCATAAAAATCTCACATTATGTCATACTATCTGATGTCTGATATATACGGAAATGGATACGCTAATTCTAATCTTACCTGTAAATGACCGGCATTGATCACTGCAGGAGCGTCTAAAGTTGTCGGGATTGCTCAAGAAGAAAGACTAATCTAACATGGTAGAGATCACTGCCGTTTCAGTACAAGACCAGATACACTAACAAACTATAAAATAGTCAATAGAAAAAATCTTTGGAAATGTTAATGTATCTCAATAATATGCCAATGCAACAAATGTAGTCAGTTGGCAAACTGGTCAATTTGTCCACCATGCATGCTGCTTCCATGGTAGACACTTTTGCCCATAAATGTATGTAATACGAAAAATGGTTAATGCTTTGCATATTGACCATTAAAATGTAACTGATAGGAGCCACTGTATTGTAAGACTACTGAGTGGACAGGTGGCAGGCATGTTTCAAACAGGCATAGGCAATTATGCTGGAAAAGGGCTAAAATTAGCGTGTCTGCTGAAGGGATGTTTCCAGATGCAGATGAGTGATAGATATCAGTGACTGATAGGGTCCTGTGACACAAGAATTAACCCAGATCATACCCTTTCCCCTAATTACCAAGCCTGATGTTGATGGAGTTTTCCTGCTGAGAAAACAGGCATTCATAGACCGTTCAGAATTTCCGACTTGAATCCAAGCAATGTGTGAAACCTAATTTTTCCGAGTGTGTTAATCCGACTGTATGAAGATCCCATATTCCATATGAAGCCAAATGTATCTCATGTGCAAAAATCCATCACAATTTAAAGATGTTCTAAATGCATAAAATGGGCTTCAATACTTTCATGCCTCATTGCTGCATATACTTTTGTTTTTATTGAATATGGTCCAATGAGTTACTGGCAGTTATATGGATGGATTGGATCGGTTTATAGACTCTTTATAAATATATATACTTTGATGAATATACTGGTCACACTTTAATGGATTTCATTTGCAACAGTTTAAGAAACACTTTCTTCTTTTGTCAGCCTTTTTCTTATTCACCTATCAGTTTCCCCACCTGTGTTATCAGCTGATATTATTTGATCTCTGTAAGAGTGTTGACAGTTGTCAGTTAAAAAAAGGAAAAAAAAAAAACTGAACCACTCTCCTGCGCTGAGCTTTGTTCAGCAGAGTCTATAACTGGGGAGCTGGGGAAGCTATTAGCACCAGACAGCCTTCCACAGAGATGTCCCTGTAGCGCAGAGGCCCACTACAGTTGGGGCTCTCATTTGGAGTCGTGTGGCTAACAGGCAAGGTCTCATCACCACTCCTTTGCTCAGAGCCTCTCTTCCTCTCTCTTTCCCCTCTCTCTGTCTGTGCGGTCCACACTGTAGACCATCTGGGAGAGATGGAAGATGAGGACAAGGTCCCAATCCAACTAACTATGTCAGCAAGGCAAAGCATTTCCCCCCACTCTGTCAGTGCAAAAGACAGCAAAAGGAAGAAAGAGAAGTGAGGGAGAGAAACAGACAAAGGGAGGGAGAGAGAGCCTGTCCTCACTTTGTCTAGTGTCTGCTTACTGCTAACCTCCCCAGGTCCTGCATTGCCTCATCCTATATGAGCTCAAAATGGGTTGGGACCCGTGTGTCAGGGGTCTCACTGCGGGGACTAGGCTTGGCCTGAAAGCCTGGGAAACATGCAGCTATTTGGCCATATACATGGTAGTTGCCAAGAGCAAATGCAGCATGCATGCATGGATGTCTGCACACAAACACGGAAATAGACATACATTTAAAACACATGGCAAAGGGAGCGGGTATAAAAAGGGAGGAAGAACACGATGTAGGTAAACAGGTTGGGATCATCGTGGTTGTGCAGTGGGGAAAATCCCCCTTGAGGCTCCCATTCCCCTGTTGTCCCTCCACCACACACACACCTCACAAATCATAGCAGCTTCTCACTAAAGTCCGCATTCCTCAAGATTTAAATTCATGAGAAACATATGGCTGACATGAATCACATTATTCCTGATTAGGTGAGTATTAGAGGAAAGCATTCATAATAGACATTCAGCGTGTAAGACATTAATTGATGATAGCTGCAAAGCCCTTACCATACTGAAATCCTGAATTTATTATTTTTGTGACCAAATTTATCTGTAGGTTTCCATTCCAGTTTACTTTCAAACATAGAAAGCATTGAAATGTGACTTTGTTATTTATTCACTTATTTTTACCATCTACATGTCTTTAGATATCTGTATTTTTCTTCTCTTTTCAAAAATAAGAGTAAATACATAAATTTAGACGTATAAACCTATTAATTTGATTATTAACTGACAATACATAGCAGAAAAGTCTGTTTGGTTTTGCTATCTACCCAGTTCCTAAATGATTCAAGTTAAAGCCTACTGTTTGGATGCCAAAAGGTACAGTGGATGAGTTTTGAAAAACCTGTTGAGTACAACGTATAAAACATGACTACTTTTGTAACAGCCATCACTGAAAATGTGACCCAAAAATGTGAATTACCCTTTGTACTTCCTAAAGCTTCTGGACTTCATATGTACATTGATTGCTTCATTTTTGGGTGTGGTGCCTTGTTATTGTGAAATTGTCACTTCAATCCTGCTTTGAGGCTCTTTCTTTCATGCAGGATATTCACCCTCATCCAGGTTTCATAGGGAGTTTATCAATGCATTGTTTTGTGAATGGCTATCTCTCTTGATACAAGCAGCCATATCACACTCGTTGCTGCTCTTCTGAACTAGCTTTGCTGCAGTTTATTTGGTAGAAACTGGTGATTCTGTCCGTGTGACCTCAAGCTTCTGTCCGCCATGCACTCCTTAAATTTTATGTATCTTGACAGCAAGCCTGGATTACATGATACATTTGATCAAGAATAATAATCTTAAGTGTCGTAGCCATCTAATTTTCATGTATTCGCTTAATTTACCCAAAGTCCTCCATGTATCAGTTCAATAGCACCTGGAGTCTGTGAGTCCTGTACAGAGCAAATGTTGCGCAGGGCATGACCAACTACATTTGGGTGACCAAAGACAAAGGGACACCTGCAGCTTAATGTGGTGCATTGTTTGATGACTATTATAAATTATACGTATACATTAAAGAAGAGAGGGTTGCGGCTTCACTTGATAAAGCCACTGCAATCAAATCATGTCATTTAGTAGAATAGAAAGGTGCAAAAGGCTGAATATTCACTGGGGGGCTGTCTTCCAGGAAAATTATCAAGCTTCAGAAAAACCCAAATCAACCAAATTTTTATTTCTCTGTCATTAACCTGACGCACTCCAAACCCTGTTGATATTCGGTGTCTCAAACAGTTGATAATTTCAAAGACCATCTGACTAAGTGCATTCAGCGAGCTGGTAAAACCTCATCTTGTATCTTAACTTAGTAACAAAGTGTTGTAAAGTCAAGAGGGATGTGACTGTGAAAAAGAACACAAAAAAAGGAAAGGTAAAGTAGTTCACCATTACATTACTATTACATTTGTCTACTCCATCTGCAATGAGAGTATAGGAGATAGTACTGTACAACAGTACCACTGGAAACATCTTATGTCGAACAAAATACCTAAAAATATTTTAATAGAAGAAAACTTGTAAACTGAATGCAAGCTAAAAAGTCATTGAGAGATCTTTGCAGTTTGGCAAGAGCGTTTTTCAGTTCAACATCATTCTTCTTCAACCTTAAAATCATCTAATACTATAAGATGATGGATCTTTCTCTGTGCATACAGAATGACTGATCAACACCCTTATTTAGCAAAATTAATGCAGGATTTATAATTGCAACAATGAGATAAAATGTCAGAAAAAAGTTTTTCAATATTATTCAATTTTGTTCACTCATTTGTTCACTTTCCAAAATGTAGTTTTAATATCTCAATGTACAAATACTGTTTAAAAAAATCATATTTCGTGAGCTCTATTTCAGAAAATTAATGTCTCAGTTAATAGAGGTTGTCAGTTCTATTCATCAGCTCCCCATGCCTGCATGCTGAAGTGTCTTTGGCCAAAATACCGTACCCCCAGTCACTCACAATGGGCTTTTGAGTACCTTGCATGGCACCTCTGCCACCATCGGTGTGTGAGGTTCTGAATGTGTGATTGCAATGTAGTGTAAAACACCATATAAGATAAGGCAATTGCAATTTACCATAATTAAGCATAAGTACGGTTAATGCAATCAAATCATGTCATTTAGTAGAATAGAAAGGTGCAAACGGCTGAATCTTCACAGGGGGGGCTGTCTTCCTGGGAAATTATTAAGCTTCAGAAAAACCCAAATCAACCAAATTTTTGTTTCTCTGTCATTAGTACTAGGTTGTCATCTCTCCCAGTTGCATGGTCTCTGCTGTGCCCCGGTGTCGTGGGCCCCAGATTTCCTGCTTCGGATGATGTCTGTCCTTAACTCACCTGCTTCATTCGCTCGGCTTGTTTGTTTATTTGCTTTGGAACTCTTGCCTTTAGACAACACTGACTGTCTACTCCTGTACACTTATTCTGTCAACTAATAAAAGACACTGAAAGAAAGATCCTTTGATGGCTGTGCTACAAGGGTTCTATTTCAGACTGCATGTAAAGACAATTTTAGTTTGTAGACTGTGCCACTTATTGGATGATTTTAAATCAATAAGAACCTTTATTTTTCTTTTTACAAAGGGAAGTTGTGTCACTAAAGTCTCAACTGGAGTGATTGTGAGAAACATGCAGTAAGGTATGAACATGCTATGGTTTTTCAGAAGTGAATATTGCTGAAGACCTGCAGTTGACTTTGCAAAAGGAAATGTGGTCCTGTGGTATTTACCAGTGTGAAAGGCTATTCTTTATTTACACTTTGTCATATCAGATATGAAGAGCACCATCTGCAAGTTTGGCCTGTGGTGACATGGCTTAAGACTTGTGTGTGTGTATACTGTTAGTGATGGCATGCCATTCGGTCATTGAAACATTCTACCCTTCAATTCTCACTGTTCTACAGTCTACTAAGAGCAGAGATGAAAGGGGAGAGACTGTGCCAACACAGCAAATGGAGAAAAAAATATATTGACAGGAAAAACAGACATGACAAAAAGCTGCCCCTCCAAACCTTGGCGGTGGATAATTAGAGGGCAGGATCTTGTCATGCCATGCGATTACTTGATTCCTGTGATATTCTTGTGCAGCTCCAGTCAGCCTGCTCTATAATCTAATGCTCAGTCAAAGAGATATTGCAGAAAAAGACGAGGGCTATTGAGGACAGACGGATGTAGTGAAAACAGGGCTTTGATTTCAAAATGACTGAAACCCAGCCACAAAACTCATTTTCGAAAAAGAATGAGACCACAGACAATTTAAATTTTCATTAGATCTTCAACCAGATCTACACGAGTGTATGTCTATTTAGGCACCAAACTGTACTGGGTACTGTGCAGAGCACCAGAAGGCTGTCTGTGTCATACTGATGTGCAGTGTTTTCATGCACAGGAATGGATAATGATGGAATTTTATTCAAGGTCTCGCGTGCAATACTTTTACTCATTTATTTTGTTTGTCTTGTGGCAGCTGTCTGCATATTTCTTTGTGCTCTAACCTCGTGAACAATTCATATGATAATTGTGCCATTTTATGCATCCAGATAGCATTGCTTGTAACTGTCAATCCAGACCGAGATTATTTTAACCAGAAAATATTCAGAAAACTGAATAAACACAATCTCCAGAATAGAAAGCCAGTTTTCCAATGTTTCTGACTTAACTTTGACTTACTCAGATACTAAAATGTTCACTTCCAGCTTACACCTCTGCTGCTCATCTTCGCCAGACAACTGGCCAAATAGTTTGATGAATTGGTATCGAGTGTGGAAGTAATCATTTCAAAAACATATGCTGTCAGACAGCACCAACTCTGTTGCATGAGATATACTCTAAATCTTTAACAGACACCAAAAGATTCAATGTGCATTCATTCTAAATGACAGGAATCCCAAACTTCACCAATAGCTAGTTTTGTACACAGCTAAAGTTGCATTTTAGCTACACAATCTTAATGTATTGTAGCTAATTTGATCCAGATAGAGGGGCAATGTGAGAAAATTGTAGGTATGGTAGTGTCATTAAAATTACTGTGATCACTTTTCACACTTATAAAGTTCTTTCGAAAGAGATAAGACATTGACAGATATATTTGATATTTCATTTCATTTCTACCTCAGTATTTCTACCTCAGTGTACTTCCTCAGTAACATGATTAATTCACAATTGACATCGAATACCAATTTGCAAGTAAAATCCCAAACGTTTCAACTTCGGAGTATCAATTAGCACCTTCCCTGATGAGCTGCTTCCGCTCCATTTGCCTGGAGATTTACGCTCCAAAGAGGGGAAACACAGAGAAAGAAAGAGCTCTCTGATTTCAGTCTCTTTTTTTTTTTTCTTTCCTCTCAGACCCAATCCCACCTCCGCGACCTTCCGACTGCCTTCCATAACAGCACTGATCTATGAAAACATACAAACATGACACTGAGCCTATGATAAACACCAGGTCTGTATTTGGGGAGGAGAGGAAATCAACTCCAGTTCAGGATGTGACCACTACCTCTGCCCAGATCAATCATACTCCAGCAGCCCTGCATGTGGGGGGCAACCATATCAGTACTGGAGGGGGGGTGAAGAACAAACCACACACATAACCTGATACAAAAGTCTCCAAGCGGTGCAATGCATACATGAACACAGCACCCACTAGATTAACAAGTTCCCGTTGCAGACAGGTAAAGAACCCACTGCAACTTGATTCTGGCATTGTGGTGCTGGGTTTACACTTTCAGTTGCCCGCCTTCCTTATCTCTCAGATTAGCTCGATAAGAGAATTATGAAGCCAGACGGTCATCTAAAGCTTCCTGGGGGGTAAACTGCATGATGAGAGACAGCCCGGAAGGGGCTCCTGCCGCCTCTGAAACATTTAACCCTCCCGCAACATCAATGCACTCACAAAAGTACTCATATGCACAGAATCCCATCCAAGAACGTTATATAGTCCCCATTATCAGAAATAGAGGTAGCAGGAATGACAGGAAGAGGGAAGTAGAGGAAAGAGGTGCATAAAGATACCTTTGCTACCGCAACTTCCTTCCTGTTCATTCCAGGTTAAGTGACCTGGCTTCAAGGACAAAGAGCTGAAACAAACTTCCCTGCTTGGAATCCAGAGGATGAGGAGAGAAAAAAAAAAGAAAGTGTCGGTCAGCAAGGGTAAAAGACGATTAACTTTGGAGATCAGAAAGTCACCTGGTCTCACAAGAGACCCAGTACTGCAGGCGAGGCATTTGGAAAGGAACTGTTTTCTTCCTTTCGCATCCGCAGGTTTTTAATAACTGAAAACATCTTAAGTCTGCCAAAAGGCATCTTTTAACTGAAACTAAACTGATAAAAACCTGGGATATGGCTCATTATATGATCACTGTTCAACAATTTGGCCGATGTGAATTCAAGAAGTAAAATATCAGTCAAACGTTTCCAGACATGTCCAAGTAAATGTTTCCCATTATATTACAGTAATTCGTCTCAATGATCTCCCATCTTGGGTTTTCTATCATCCAGCTCTAGCACCCATGTCCAGCTGGTCCACGGAGAATTAGCTGCATCATGGGATTCTCCCTGGATATAAAGAGAACTGACTAAACTAGCAGATGATGCACAGTGGTAACTGCATGTGTCCTGAGAGCTGTCATTTCATAGACCTGATTTGCTTTCATTATTTTGGAATATCTGTTGTGTGACGTCAGCAGGTTTTCAACAACTAAGAACTAAGAGCCAAAAATGATACTGCACACAAATGTTTGAACCGCTGCACTTTTCCTCTTTGTTATCCATTGAAATCATTTACTGTACTTGGCTGTTTTAGTAAAATCTTCCTGATGAATGGCTGTTGATTCCCAGCGGTCTGAGAAGAGGAAATTGTAGCATTTCCTCTCCCCTAAATTTCCACTTTTTTTTCATTCTTTTTATCAGACACCAGCAAGACATGTTTTTCGTGTCCTTGGCCCTACTTAATAAAAATGTAGCACACGTCTGAGGAGGCACAGGTAGAAATTACATGAAGATTATTTTATTGTCAGCGCCTCCATGATGCAGCATAAAGTACTGCTTTTAAATGCAATTTTTCAGTTTTGTATTTTAAGAGAGCGGTAAATACAATATAATGTGGGGCATATTTAATAATTCATTATATAACGAAAGCAATGTTTAAGAGCTAAAGATATATATATTTTTTACACCATTGGTAATGCAATTAAAGCAGAAAACCTTGACCCTCGATTGGAATCTTTTGGACAGCCATAAACCAAAACCTCGCCACCTGCAAGTGAAACCACTCGGGTTTGTTTTTCACTGATTTCTTCGTAGAGTAGCAGCCAATGGAAACAGCCATAAAGGAAAATTCACATCAGGGCTCAGATGGGAGCAACACTGAAAGCCCCACCAAAGAGTCAATAAAACAGGGGATCATAATTTTAAAAATGCAATGAACTAATAGGGCTAAGTTTCTTTTTGCCTATCCTTTATTTTACAGCTTCAGGAACATTTATTCATTGTTGGATGTTTTTTCTTTTGTATTTATAAAATTACACAGTATCAAGTCACATTCATTACACTATTACATCTCCTTTTTTATTTTATTCTATTATGTGTTTTAATGGCTAAGTAATTGTATATTTTCTATTGTGTATGTCGTGGTCACATGTAATTTTAGCACATAGCATCTCACCATCACATGAGGTAGTGCCAATCAATCCTGGTACTTTCACACACTCAGTGAGAATGGACCAGTTTTACAAAGGGAACAAGTTTTTAGAGAAATGTCAGCGAAGAGGAATTGTGTCTTTTGTCCTTTTCTACATCCTGTGCCTCATGTCAAGACACAAGATTTATTTTGTGACCCACTGAATGGGTTCCAACCCTCATTTTGAGCAGTTTTTGAATCCTCCAAGGTTATACAGCAGCCATATGGTGTCATTGAAGAAACCATGAATAAACAAATTATGCTTTATTCACCATAGAGCAGTAAAATTCACTGGAGTTGAACATCTTCTGTATAGTTTTCAGCTGGCAGACATGTAACACACATCCTGAAGTGGGCAAACACCTTGTCGATGCCAGCACCAAAGAGTTTTAAAAGCTTTAAAGAAACAAGCAATCACTCAGCCTTCTCCACATGTCCACCACGTCTCCAAACCAGTTAGTCTCGGCAGATGCCCATCCCATGATTCACCGTATGATTGCTGTCATCTGGGATTAGTGACGCATCCCACTGCTGCGGGCATAGTAACCTTTTATGGAGACTGCAGCTTACACCAGCCGATCTACTCCTGGCTGTGAACTTCACCCATCACCTGGGCGAAGCTGCCTCCGTTAAGTTTCTCCAACTGACACCCGCTCCCAACCTGTGCCCTCAGCCCTGGCTCAGACTGGCCACCCTCTCATGCCATGCAAATTTAATCCAAAAACACTTCCTATGGCAGCCTGTTAATGTCAGAGTGGATTTCCTCTGCGTTCCCCATGACCCTGAAAAGAGCACCACCTTGCCACCTTGCCAGGAACCTTCCTTGGTTTAGTGTTTCTCAACAAATGGCAAATATGCTTCAAAACCAATAAACCCAACCCTGATATTTATTAGGCTGTTATTTAAGTAGTCTTTTCCCTTGGTTACACACACGCAATGCACAAGCATACACACATGTGAGCATGCAGGCAATTGTACACCTTCAGTCAGCTGCAGATATATTAGTAATTCAAATGAGGAGCTGAAGATTAAAGAGATGTGTTGACTTGGGTGTTACAGTACACGTCCCTCCTCGCTGCGAGGACCAGAGGTCAAAAAGAGGAACATAAAGAGAGGAAATTGAGAACATTTCTTGATTAAAGGCCTCTGTAATGTCTAACCTTTGACTGCAAACAGACTTGACAGCGAGCCGAATGCATATGCTGCTGCTCTCTTCAGGTCAGCCCTATGTGTTAGGGATTTCCAGTGCGACCTGGAAAGAACAGAGGATAAAGAGGGATATTCAGGGACTCACATCACTTGCCCCGACATCTGGGGACAAACTAGTAATAGTAGCAGCCAGCTTGGCAAGATGAGTTATTGTGTGGCTCATTTAACTGTGAAGAGAGAACACTTTATTTTGGAAAGAACAGGCACATATTTAACATTTTTCCACTCTTACTACTTTTGTGTTGATTCTGTGGGGTTTAATTTTTTTTTCCATTGGCCTTCAGAAACTGTTTGAAATATGCCCCCAGCCAACCAAGGCGTCATGAACAAACGTATTCACACTGAAAGCAGCTTTATTGGTTGCATCTCCACCTCTTCCTCTGATTCACACAAAACCCTGTTTCCTCGCGTGTCCCGACCTTGCACACCCTTCACCCACCCCTCCCAGGAGCTTGCTTATCAATCCTCCACTAGTGCCGTCATCAATCTCTCTGTGAAAATCTCCTTGTTTCTGCCAGTTGTTTCCTCAACTGCCAGCATGTTGTTAAGAACCCACAACAGCTCCCCCTTTTCCTGCTGACTTAGTCCGAACCTAATAAAACTGTCTTGGTCAGTCATAAGACACCCTGAGAGAGAGAAAGAGGGTTGGTGGGGGGGGGGGGGAGTTGAACTGGGCCACGGCACAGAATCGGTTCAGTCACTACCTAACTGGCTCAGCTGAGGGGAGGGTCTAGCCTTTGGACCTCCAAACCTGGAAGATGATAAATGACATTTAAAGGAGACAGTAAAACACAACTATTGCATAAAGTCATCAGTTAAACTTAATTACAAAATATATGGGGGTTTGATTGAATAGGTCTCCTGGGAGTGATCAGGCAGAGAAGCTGCAGAAAAGCTGTAGACAGTCGTCCGATGAGCGGCAGTGACTCACACGCATTCCTTTGACTGAGACCTGGTCTGTGTAAAGGACTTTAGTGAACAGGGATGATTCATCCTGGGCCACCATAAAAGCAAAAGCAAGGAACGATGAATGTTGGTCGCCGGCATAACCAAGTCTTCATGGGAGACCTGGAAATAGCCATGCAATGCATCCCGAGTCACATGGATTTATTATTACCTTCATATAATTACATTTATATCTGAATTAAGAGCTCTGTTTTATAAATTCATTCACAGGTAAATGATCACAATCTCTGTACCTCGGTGACATACTCATAGACTCGGTAAAAGATTTATCTGTGTCAAAGTCCTAGTTGCAGTTATCTAAAAGAAGTCCATTTTCTGAGAGCTTTTACTGTAAACCATTTTCCTTGTTACTCACAAATATTTTGACTACTTCGACTTGAATACTTATAATATTGAAGAGTTGAGAATGAAATATTAAAAATAACTTTACACAAGAGACCCCAATGACGCTTTCTTGTATGTCACTAGGTTGACACTTTCAAGCTCCACCGAATTACATTTTCCCAGAAAACCCTAAATTATGGTGAACTGCATTTTTTTTCCACTGACTATCTTATTCCAACTATTCTAAATGTTCACTCCCTCTATTAAATGGCAACTATGATATAGTTACATTGAGGGAATTATAAAGTTTATAGCTAATAAAACACTTGATTGCGGGTTTTTAACATGAACTCCAGTCCTCTGATGAAAGTCAGGCATGCTGTATTCCTGTCCAACAGAGAACCTCTCACAACATAACAGCCAGCACTTTGTGCTAATATGGGATGTAAGTTATGATCACAAAAAAAGCGAACATTTAAGTTGTTCCGATGTTGAGCTGAATTTTCTTATCTTCACAATACGGAAAATCAGGTTTGGCTTTTTGCTTCATGAGATCATATTTCCAAGAGTGACTTGAGAAGGACTTAAATGGTATCACATCTCGTTTTGCCTCTACATGCCGGTTGTTCTTACTGGGTAAAATCCCAGGTGCAAAAAAAGTAAAGATAAAATTAATACATTCTGATGTTAATTTAGGGCAGTATGGTGGCGCGGTGATTAGTGCTTCGGCCTCACCGCACCAAGGACCCTGTTTCGATTCCAACGAGGGGACCTTTCTGTATGGAGTTTGCATGTTCTCCCCATGTCCGCGTGGGGTTCTCTGGTTTCCTCCCACAGTCCAAAAACTCGCAGCAAGTTGATTGGATAAAGTTGGAAAAATTGCCCCGAATGAGTGATTGACTGGGGTCCAGTTCAGGTTCTACCCCACCTCTTGCCTGATGGCAGCTGGGATAGGCTCCTGAGTGCAGGATAAGCGTCAGAAGATGGATGGATAAGCTTTATTTATTTGTTATTAAATCAATACATCAAGGAAAAAATGTTCATAAAATTCTATTTTTAACACCATCAACTGGAAAACTGTATAGTAAGAAAGGACACAATTCAAATCCTGAATTAATCAAGAGTTTATGTATGGTTTATTTGCTTATTTATTATCATCATGTGTTTCTTTCTCTCCAATCCTCCCTTTGGGTGTGTGTGTGTGTGTGTGTGTGTGTGTGTGTGTGTGTGTGTGTGTGTGTGTGTGTGTGTGTGTGTGTGTGTGTGTGTGTGTTTGTGTGTGTGTGTGTGTGTTTGTCCCAAAGTGTGTGCGTGTGTTTGTCTCAGAGTATTTGTCAGTGTGTGTATGTCTCTCAAACTATGTGTGTCAGTGTGTGTGTGTGTCAAAGTGTGTGTGTGTGTGTGTGTGTTTGTGTGTGTGTGTGTTTGTCCCAAAGTGTGTGCGTGTGTTTGTCTCAGTGTGTGTGTCAGAGTGTGTGTATGTCTCTCAAACTGTGTGTGTCAGTGAGTGTGTGTGTGTCAGAGTGTGTGTGTGTGTGTGTGTGTGTGTGTGTGTTTGTCCCACAGGGTGCGCGTGTGTTTGTCTGTGAGTGTGTGTCAGAGTGTGTGTGTGTGTCAGAGTGTGTGTATGTCTCTCAAACTGTGTGTGTCAGTGAGTGTGTGTGTGTGTGTGTGTGTGTGTGTGTGTGTGTGTGTGTGTGTGTGTGTGTGTCTGTGTGTGTGTGTGTATGTGTGAGTGTGTGTGTGTGTGTGTGTGTATTGGTGGCTGTGTGTTTGTCTGTGTCTGTGTGTGTGCATGTCTGTGTGTGAGACTTTGA
>CAAKHD010014271.1:261910-286135 GCA_901007705.1 Fistularia tabacaria
GTGTGTGTATGTCTCTCAAACTATGTGTGTCAGTGTGTGTGTGTGTTTGTGTGTGTGTGTGTGTGTGTGTGTGTGTGTGTGTGTGTGTTTGTCCCAAAGTGTGTGCGTGTGTTTGTCTCAGTGTGTGTGTCAGAGTGTGTGTATGTCTCTCAAACTGTGTGTGTGTGTGTGTGTGTGTGTGTGTGTGTGTGTGTGTGTGTGTGTGTGTGTGTGTGTGTGTGTGTGTGTGTGTGTGTGTTTGTCCCAAAGTGTGTGCGTGTGTTTGTCTCAGAGTGTGTGTCAGAGTGTGTGTATGTGTCTCAAACTGTGTGTCTGTTTGTGTGTGTGTCAGAGTGTGTGCGTGTGTCTCCAAGTGTGTGTGTGTCCGTCTGTGTCAGAGTGTGTGTGTTTGTCTCAGAGTGTGTGTGTGTGTCAAAGTGTGTGTGTGTGTGTGTCTGTGTGTGCGACAGAATCAGGGAAGGGAAAGACGACAGCGGCGGGGGCTGATTCGACGACAGGAGGACAGGACGCTTCTGCGTCCGCTAAGCTAAAAGGTAGCATCTGATTAGCGTCTCCGCGTTAAGCCGCTAAAAGCTTAACATCTCGAATCCGGAGCTAATCCGAGTTTGACTTCCTGGTTCCGTTTGAGATGCTTTAGCCGCTAGTTGCTACTTTGAGCCCTATCTGGTTAACCTATGCTAGCAAATGTTCATGCTAATGTAGAACTTATATCCGTTCTAATAGGAGCTCATTTTGATCTAATTTGGAGGAATTTTTCGGACTAATTTAAAATTAGAGCGCAATTCCTGCTTATTTTGACCTCCCAAATTTTGTGCTAAATTGGCGCAAATTTTCATGCTAATTTGGAGCAAATTTTCAAGCCAATTAAGAACTAATTTCCATTCTAATTTTGAACTAACGTTGGTCTAATTTGGAGGTATTTTTCAGGCTAATTTAAAACTAAAGCACAATTCATGCTAATTTTGACCTCCCAAATTTTGTGCTAATTAGGAGCAAATTCATTCTTCCTTCAAGTCGAAGTCTTAGCAAGTCAGAATGCTAGCATGTCATTTCGTTGGCGTGTATTCGCTGAGAGTGATATTTTTCAATCTCCTAACTTTATCTCTGCTAAAATTTTAGCATGCAGTTTTTTCTGCAAACATTTCTTCAACTTTAGCTTTAGTTCAAGTATTAGCCTCCGGTTGACTCTCGCTTCTACTTCTTAAGTCACAGTCTTAGAGAGACGGATTGCTAGCATGTCATTTCATTGGCGTGGATTCGTTGTGATTTGTGCCTTTTACTCTCCTAGCTGTATCTAAGCTAACATTTTAGCATCCCGTTGTGACTTCAGACATATCATTACAATTCTGATGTGCTTTAGCTCAAACATTAGCCTCCGGTTGACTCTCGCTTCTACATCTTGAGTCAAACTCTTAGCAAGTCAGAATGATAGCTTGTGTTTTAGTTGTGATTTGTGCCTTTTAGTCTCCGAGCTGTAGCTAACATTTTAGCATCCCGTTGTTTCTTCAGATATTTCGCCACCCTTCTGATGCTCTTCAGCTCAAACATTAGCCTCCTCTGATTGTACAACTTCCTGCTTCGACTTGTTTCTTCTTCCTGAACTTTAGCTTCAAGTTGCTTCCACAAGTCAAGGACTTAGCATGTCACTTCTTTTCAAAAGTTTTAGCAGTCTTTTAGTCTCCTAGCCGTATCTAAGCTAACATTTCATCTCCTGGTTGCTTCCTCTTCTCCCGACTGTTGCCTAATTGCGGCGGCGTCAACTAAATGGGAAGTGACGGAATAAGGCCAGAGGAAGACGGCGCCGGAAAATCACGTCTGATTGGGCGAAAAGTTTGACAGTAAGAGAGAATGTCCCCGTGAAATTGATGCCTCTAATTGCGTGTTTTAGCTCGCCGCCGAAGCGAGTGGCTAATGCCTCGAAGCTAGCGCCGAGGTCGTGACGTAAGAGGGGATACTTGCGGACGCCCTCCCTCACCCATGTAGTTGATGATGAACCCTTCGCCCTTGCCGAAGACGAGCCCCGCCGGGTCCGAGTGGAAGGTGATGGTCAGGTCCGGCGTCATGGACGATAGCTTGAAGGGGCTGCTGCCCCCGACGTAGCGGCCCAGGATGCGCGTTGCCACCTCGTCGCCGTCAGTGATGGTCAGCATGTCGCTGTCGCTGATGTTAAGGCTGAGGGGGAGCAAAGAAGGGACGTTGAAAGTCTGAAGCTTGCTAACACAAGTTATTAAGTGAGGTTAATACGGATCTAAATAGCTAGCAGGATGTGGCTAGCAACCTCAGGCAACTTTGTGCTGTAAAAGTATATCCTACTTTTTTCAGAGTGCAATTCAAGTGCAAGCATGCAAGTAGCAGAGACTTCATGGTAGCATGGTTACTCTGTTACCTCCAGTCATAGCTAGCAAGTAAACATTAGCTGCTTTCTGTCCAGCTTTAATTTGACTCCAGGAACTAGCCTTCTCCTCCAGGGGAACCTTTTAGCCCTCGGGACAGCGGCAGGGTCATGCACCTGAAGTGCCGCAATCAAAAACAAACCACCAAAGAAGAAGAAGAGGAAGAAGAAGAAGAGGACGACATGGACAACATGTAGGTGGAAGCTATCACAGCATTCATGTTCTCCATGGTGGGAATAAAAACCATCTGCACCCTGCACTGCTTCGCTTTTAGCAGTTAGCTAACTCCGTGTCAAAAATGTTCCTCTGCAAGCCCTGGAAACCCCTCTATAGCCACTGCACTGCACCCTTGCAGTCCGCAAGACCTATCTGGGAATGGGCGTGGCTAATGAGTTGCACCAATCACCAAGCACCTACGTCATGAATACCAGAAAGACCCTGCCTCGCAGTAGGAGCTAAAACGCTAAAATCCCCGGTTCCTTTGCTATGCATGACTTCCTAGAACTGCAAACTCCAAGAGTGCAAAAGAGGCTGTGGTCCATCAAAGCAAGTGGAGAACACGACGAGATGCTAAAGCAAAATAAAAGCCCACGAGGGAAATACCAGGTCAAAAATGAACAAGGAGGATTATCGAGAGGCTGAAATACATTTGGAGTGAAAGGAAACGGCAAGAAGATCTCGTCTGGGCCAGGGACACTAAAGTTGCAATGATGTTAGCTTCAAAACGCCTACAAAAACAGCTACAGGCTAAAATAAATGTTACAGTCCACAAGGAAGAAGCTAATGTGTATGCTAAAGGACCACAAAGGCTGCTAAGGTGTTCTGTCCATGCAGGAACAACTAGAAGCTATGGCACTAGCTTAAAAACAACTGGTAGAAAAAAAAATGTTGCTAAGACTTCAGCTTCAAAACACCTACAAGGAACAACTGCAGGCTAAATCACAAGTTACAGTACACAACGAAGAAGCTAAGATTTCTAAGGTGTTTTGTCCCTGGAGGAACAACTAGAAACTATGGCACTAGCTTAAAACCAATAGTTGAAAAAAAAAGCTTCCTTAGATGCTAGCTTCAAAACGCCTACAAGGAAAAACTGGAGGCTAAAGCTCAAGTTAAAGTACACAACGAAGAAGCAAAGGTTGCTAAGGTGTTATGTCCACGAACGAACAACTACAAGCTACGGTGCTAGCTTAAAAACAACTGATAGAAGACAAATGGTTGCTAAGATGTTAGCTTCAAAACGGCCACAAGAAACAACTGCAGGCTAAATCAGAAGTTACAATACATAAGGAAGAAGCTAATGTGTAAGCTTAAAGACCACAAAGGGTGCTAAGGTGTTTTGTCCATGCAGGAACAACTACAAGCTACGGTGTTAGCTTAAAAACAACAGGTAGAAGAAAAACGGTTGTTAGAGGTTAGCTTCAAAGTGCCTACAAGAAACAACTGCAGGCTAAAACAAGTTACAGTACACAACGAAGAAGCTAAAGTGTATGCTAAAAGACCAAAAAGGTTGCTGAGGGGTTATGTCCATGGAGTAAAAACTAGAAGCTACGATGCTAGCTCAAAAGCAACTGTTAGAAGACAAATGGTTGCTAAGATGTTCGCTTCAAAACGGCTACAAGAAATTACGAAATCTCAACAGGCTAACTCACAAGTTACAGTACACAAGGAAGAAGCTAATGTGCAAGCTAAAAGACCAAAAATGTTACTCGGGTGTGATGTCCTTGGAAGACTAACTAGAAGCTACGATGCTAGCTCAAAAGCAACTTGTAGAAAAACCATGATTGCTAGGGGTTGGCTTCAAAAGGCCAACAAGAAACAACTGCAGGCTAAAACACAAGTTACAGCACACAAGGAAGAAGCTAATGTGTACGCTAAAAGACCACAAAGGTGTTTTGTCCATGGAGGAACAACTAGAAGCTATGGTGCTAGCTTAAAAACAACAGGTCTAAGAAAAACGGTTGTTAGAGGTTAGCTTCAAAACGCCTACAAGTAACAACTGCAGGCTAAAACAAGTGTTACAGTACACAAGGAAAATCTAATGTGCAAGCTAAAAGACCCAAAATGTCGCTGAAGTGTTCTGTTCATGAAGGAGCAACTAGAAACTATGATGCTAGCTTAAAAACAACCAGTACAAGAGCATTTTTAGCGCGATGGAAATGCTATTTGGAAAAATGGGGAGGACCAAGCATAGAACCCTGTGGAACCCCGCCGTGCTAATGCTCCTTCAGACAACGTCGTTCCCCTGCTTAAACTAGCTTGTCCTGGACCCAACCAAGATGGCGGGGGGTGGATTCGGCTGTGAAAAACACTCACGTCGCCGTGAGTCAGTCTGCCGATGTGTCAATAGCCGAGCGCGTGGGTGCCACGGCAACCAGGCGAGACCCGACGCCGCGGCGATACACAGCAGCTGTTTGGCTAGATGCAAGCGTTCAGGATATATGTGTGTGTGTATTATTATTATTATTATTATTACTCTTATTATTATTATTATTACTATTATTATTACTATTATTACTATTATTATTACTATTATAATTATTAATTATTATGATAGCAAAAATTATCATTGCTATTTTTTCTGTATCTATGCATTGTTATTTTTGATTGTTATGAAATTATAATCATCATTACGACTATTGTTTTTCTGTATGTGTATGTATACATGTGTATATGACTATTCAGATTTATGCTATTATTATTATTGCTGTGTAGTATCTGTATTTATGTATGCCAGTGCATGTGTTGCTATTATTCTTTTTATAAGTATGCATGTTTATGTATTTCTATTATTATTATTACTGTTATAAAAAACAATAATTATTTTTACTGTTTTATTATTGCTGTTTTTATAAACGTATATGTACACAATAGACTTTATCATTATTATTGTTATACATGTTGTGAAATAATAAATATTATCGCTGTTTTTGGATATGTATGCATGTGTATGACCTTTTATTATTTTTATTACTATTTTATATGTTTGTAAAATTTGTATTTTTAATTTACGTATGTCCGCATATTATCTATTGAATTTTTTTTATGTAATCTTATATCATATTAATTATTAGTACAATTATTACTGTTAGTTTGATAGTCATAATTAGAATGATTTTGGCTATTTTTGTATTTTTACGTATATGAATTTCAACACATATGCATATGGATATTATACTTATTACTATTATTATTAATGCTATTTTGTTTATTTATCTGTGAAATTATTACTGTGATATAATTAGCACTATCGTACAAGTTGTGTGCGTATATCATTAATATTGTTATTACTGTTGTTATTATCATAATATTGCTTTTTGTCTATGTCTATGTGTATATTATTATAATAATTCTAATCATAATAATTATTCTTGCTGTTGTTTTTGTAACTATTACCGTTAAGTCATAACTGATTTTAATGCTGTTTTTGTCCATGTATGTATGCTAATGTACACACATGTATACCTGTTATTACTGTTATCACTGATATTAATACTATAGCATTGCTGTCTTGTATGTGTGTATTATTGTTATTATAATCATAACTAATACTGTTAAGTCATAATGTATCACTATTATTATTATTGTAGTAGTATTGCTGTTGTAGTAGTATTGCTGTTTTGAGCATGTATATGTGTGTGAATTATTTGTTATCATTATATTATTTTATTTATATATACATATATCGCAAGTATATATATACATATATATATATACACATATATATATATAAAAGTATATGTATATATATATGTATAAATATGTGAAGATACGCGAAATATGAATGACTGACCATAAAGACATATATTTTTTCTAACTGTCGAAGAGCCGAAAGGATTAAACCGAATGAGAAGCCTGTTTTTTTTTTTAATGTTATTTTTTTTTCTTCTCCGCCCCAATAAAACTTCTTTTTAATTCAGATAATCCATCAAGATAAGAAATAAAATAAATGGAATGAGAAAAATATCCCAAGGAGTGGGTTTATTGGATCGGCCGGGAGGGAAAGGAGGGGGATTCAAAAATAAAAACAAGTTGAATTATCCTTATTTTTTTCTTTGAAGGAAATTATATCCCACTCCTGTTTGACAGGAAACAGAAAGACGGCCTGTTTTTCTTCTGTATATGTGTGTGTGTGTGTGTGTGTGCGTGTGTGTGCGTGTGTGTGTGTGTGTGTGTGTGTATGTGTGTGCGTGTGTGTGTGTCTCTCAAGAAGCTTGTGTGTTGGCTGCATGCACATGTGTATGTGTGAGTGTCCCTCTCAAGAGGTGTGTGTGTGTGTTTTTGTCCGCATGACTGTGTGTCTGCATGCAAGTTTGTGTGTGTGTGTCTGTTGGTCTTTGTGTGTCTGTGCACATGTGTATGTGTGTGTCTGCATGACTGTGTTTGTCTGCATGCATGTGTGTGTCTCTCTCTCTCTCTCTCTCTCTCTCTCTCTCTCTCTAGAGGTGTGTGTGTGTTTTCGTCTGCTTGTATGTGTGTGTGTCTGCAAGTATGTGTCTGTGTCTGCGCCTATAGTTGTGTGTTTGTATTTGTAGGTCTGTGTGTGTCTATATGCACATGTGTATGTGTGTGTGTGTGTGCATGGAAGTGTGTGTGTCTCTCTCAAGAGGTGTGTGTGTGTGTGAGTGTGTGTGTGTGTGTGTGTGTGTGATTTTGGATGTGTGTGCATGTGTGTGTATGTGTGTGTGATGTATGTTTGTATTTGTAGGTCTCTGTCTGTCAGTGTGTGTGTATGTGTGTATATATGTATATGTGTGTGTTTCTGTGTGCATGTATAGATGTATATGTGTATCTAAATGTGTGTATGTGTGTTTATATGTGTGTATATGTGTGTTTGTGTGTGTGTGTGTGTGTGTGTGTGTGTGTGTGTATATATGTGTGTATATGTGTGTGTGTATATTTGTGTTGTGTGTACATATGTGAGTGTATGTGTGTATATATATGTGTATATGTGTGTACAAATGTATATGCGTTTATATCTGTGTGTATATATATATATATGTGTGTGTGTGTGTGTGTGTGTGTGTGTGTGTCTCACAGCTGGACGTCGAGCAGCACACGTTTGTCCTCTCCTACATGGATGCTCCAGCTGCAGTCTTCTCCCTCGCCATACCATTCAGGCCAGTTGGGGGACAGGATGACGCCGCCGGGGCCCGACAGGTCGCCGCCGCACTGAGCTGAGGAGGGGGCGGGGCCCAAAGAGGGGAGGAGCCAAAATGAGGAGGGCCAAAAAGGGGGAGGGGCAAAAAGGGGAAAGGCCAAAAAAGGGAGGAGCCAAAAAGGGGCAGGAAAGAGAAAGTTAGCATTAGCAGCTCGAGGGGAAACAAGTTGTGTTTATTTCTATGCACGCACACACACACACACACACACACACACACACACACACACACACTAACACACCCTTGCAGACACACACACATACACGTACACACACACACACATGAAAATCGACACGCACAAACACGTGCAGGTAGTAACACATAAATGATACACAAAATTACAAATATAGATCTACACTAAAAAAACACACACATATAAATACACTAATGAAAAAATACACAAATATAATAAACAAATAAGTAAATACATGAGTTAAGGAAATAGACAAATAAGTAAATACACAAATTTATAAATACGCAAATTTATCAAGACACAAATTTATACATATACAAATAAAGAAATACACAAATCAAAAATAAAGAAATACACATACAGACACACACACACATGCAGATACTAACACATAGTTGATACAGAAATTACAAATGTAAACATACACTATAAATTCACAAATACATAAATACACAAATAAATAAACAAACAAGTAAATAAATACCCAAATAAATAAATTCACATATTTATAAACACACTGATATACAGATACACAACTATATACGTACACAAATATATACATATGCAAATGAATAAATACACCAATGCACAAATAAACAAATACCCAAATCTATAAATATACAGAAAAATAAACTGGAAAAAAAGTAAATAATGACACAAATAAATAAACACACAAATAAACAAATGCACAAATAAGTAAATACAAAAGATGTTGAAATACATGAAAATTTGTCAAATCAACCCGGCGTTCATGATTTTCTTTAAAATTGAAACTGAGATACTGGTGAGGGGAACCAGGAGACCCCAAACCCCGGTAGAAGCACGGCTGCCTACCTTTGCAGATGGGCTCGGTGTCGTTCCAGTACGGGTCCCGGGCGCTGATGCACTCGATGACCGGCGGGCCTTGCTCCAGGGTGTGACCTGGGTCGCAGCCGAACTGGACCACCGCGCCCACGCCGTACATTGGGTCAGAGGTGGAGAAGTTCCCGTTCTGCAGGTACGGCTCGTAGCAGTGTCCGCGCTCGAACGCTGGAGGGAAAGGAAAAAGGGACGCCGGCGGGTTCTAAGGTCACGACCCGTGTCACCAGTTACACCAGCCTGGTTCAGTTCATTTTTCACCCAAACATCAGAGAACCCGAATCAATGCCATAAAAAAACTGTGTTTTGGAGCTTCTGGCTTTTAAGCATTTGGAAAAAAAACAACTAAACAATCAGAAATATTTAGAAAATGACAACAAATAAAACAGCGGCGACCTTTGTTTGCCAAAGCGTACAATTTGTTTTAAAATAAAATGCTTATATTTTAAACACCTCGGGCATACATGTCATCCTGATTCCAAGCCACTTGTTTCCTGGCTAAAATCGGACGATTTCAAAATCAATTTTTTCGAGCGGACCAGGCGGTCCGCCTCCGGGCCGATAAGGACAAACGGGAAACAGCACCCTCTTGTGTTCCAGAGGCTGAATTAGCTTAAACGTCGGGTTACCCTCATAGCGGATGTTGAAGCCCATGTTGTGGTTGGGCTGGTCGGTGATGAACTGGATCCGGACGGCGGGGCCTTTGCTGATCACGCCCTCGAAGGGTATCTGCCCCCCACGGCCCGAGTCGAACAGAACCACCGAGCCGGCGTCCAGGCCGCTCCACAGCACCAGCCTGCGAGGGGGGATGGGGGGGGGGTTACAAAAACGCCGTTGGTGTGACGCTCGCCATCTTGGGATACTCCGCTGGAAAGCTAGCCAGCGCCACCTGTCTGTGGGTCCCAGCACCAGTCGCTCCAGGTG
The DNA here is from genome assembly GCA_901007705.1 of Fistularia tabacaria. Taxonomy (NCBI): domain Eukaryota; kingdom Metazoa; phylum Chordata; class Actinopteri; order Syngnathiformes; family Fistulariidae; genus Fistularia; species Fistularia tabacaria. Next base: position 271,435 of record CAAKHD010014271.1, read on the forward strand.
GAGGTGCAGCCGCTGCTCCTTGGGCGCCTCCAGGGACCAGGAGCAGGAACGGTCCCGGGTGGCGTTGGGTCCGTGGTGGGGCGACGGCGAGAGCACCCGGCCCACCGTGGCGTTCTTCACCGTGCCGCCGCACAGAGCTGCCGCGAGGAAGGGACCGCCATTGTTTAATCAAGGTGGCCTAGCTTTTTTGCTAACTTTGCTAGCTGTTTGTAAGCCACACACTTGCGTGGGTTATCTAGAGGTAGCTTTGTGTTCCCCTAGACAAGTTCCAAGAGCTTTCCTTAACGTTCTCCAACAATGTGTTTGGGGTATGTTCGCACAAGGTCCCTTTTCTAACTTTACTAGCTGTAGTTTTGTATATCCTGGTACTGGTGCTGTCTCTAAAACAGCACATGTTCCTTCATGCTTGCTAACATTGTGTTTGGGGTTTATTCACAAAGGTTCCTTTGCTAACTTTGCTAGCTGTAAGATGATTAATAGCTTGGGCTACCTAGCAGTAGTTTTGTGTCCCCGGCACTGGTTGTGCCTGTTACCTTTAAAAAAAGCACATGTTCCTAAACATTCTCTAAACATTCTCCAACAATGTGTTTGGGGTTTTGAAAAAGTTTCCTTTGCTAACTTTGCTAGCTGTTTGTAAGCTAATCAACAGCTTGGGTTACCTAGCAGTACTTTTCGCTAACATTGTGTTCGGGGTTTGTTCAAACAAGGTTCCTTTACTTACTTTGCTAGCTGTAAGCTAATCCCCAGCTTAGGTTACAAAGCAGTTGTTCTGTGTCCCTGGCACTGGTGTTACCTGTTGCCTCTAAAACTGCACATTTTTGCTAACGTTCCCTAAACCTAGCCTTACAATGTGCTTGGGGTTTGTCTACACAAGGTTCTCTTGCTAACTTTGCTAGCTGCTAGCTAATCAACAGCTTGGGTTACCTAGCAGCTGTTTTGTGTTCCCTGGTACTGGTGTTGTCTCAGCTCTTGTTCCTTAATGGTTGCAAACATTGTGTTTGGGGTTTGTCCACACAAGGTTCCTTTGCTAACTTTGCTAGCTGTAAGATAATCAACATCTCCATCAAAAATGTTCCCCCCATTTCCAACAACTAGCTTGTGTTCCCTCACAATATCAAATGACCTGTTTTTAGCCTGTATGAAAGTAAATCTTGTGATTTGTGGCAACAGCTTCCTGCGCTTCAAGAGTGCTAGCTTTGCAAGGTAGCATGCTAAGTTCTCCCCTCACCCCGGCAGCTGGGCTCCTTGCTGCTCCACACCGGCACCGAGGCGTTCAGGCAGGTGAGCAGTGGGTCCCCCTGCAGGTGGTAGCCCATGTGGCAATGGAAGCGGGCGGTTCCGCCGGGCAGCAGGTCCAGCACCGACACCTCGCCAAAGTGAGGCCTCTTCGGTAGCGCGCAGCTCAGCCTGAAAACTAGCAGTGGAAAACCACGTCATTCTGGTGCCGCTGCTTTACACTCTGCCACTGCTAGCTTGTTAGCAAAATGCTATTCAGGAAAGCAGAACAAGGAACACCAAATATCTTAGAGTTCACTCACTTGTCTAAAATAAATGTCATAGCAATTAGCATGCTAGCAAATACGACCTAATTGTAATGCCAGCAAAATTTAAGCTAACTGCATGCTGTTCGCTAAATGTACAATGCAGGGCTTGTAGCTAGTGCTGTGCTCATTTAAGTCTGCAGATCAAATATCAGGAAGAGACTAATACAGAACTAGATAGGCCATCAAGCTAGGATTATGTGGCTAGCAACCTCAGTCATTTTTTTTTTATATCTAAATGCATCCTACTTTTTGTACCATGCAATTTGTAAGTAGCTAGTGGCTAGCACGTTTGGCTAGATTTTAGGACACAGGTGGCTCCACATGCACGTTCCCTAGCCTCCCAACACGAGGGCCAATTTGTCAAGGCCCTAAGCACGTAATTAGCATGACAGATTCAATCTTGGTGCTAAGTGATTAGTTGAGTAATTAGCATGCAGCCGCACTTTAACAACCCCTCGGGCTCTAATTAGCACGTGCTTGCACATGATCCCGCGCGATCATGCTACATCGGCGACCATAAGGAGAAGGAGTAGCTGCGGCCTGTTGGGTTCTCAAGTGCTGTCCTTTTGTTGGTTTGCTAGCCAGTAGCAACAGCATTTTGGGCTAGCCCGCAACTAAAACACTGCTTGTAGCTCATGTAGTTCACAGTCACATTTTTGTAGTCTTAGACCAAATATGCTTTGTACACCTTCTTAAGTCATTTTTCTGTGTTCTGTTCCAAACCTAGTCAACGCACTTCGGTAACTTAGCCTAGCCAACTTGGTTTGTTAAATAAGCAAGCCCTGAGTATGTTCTTTATATCCAAAAGCCATTTTGTTAGCTAAACAAAAGCTAAAAGTTTTTGACGTTCCATCTTTGCAGAACTTGTTTGGCTAGCTGAAACTAACATTTTGTTATCTAAACCTAGCCAAATTTTTTGCATGCTAAGTTACCTGAGCCTTTTTGTCTACCAAACCAAAACCAAACTATTTGATTCTCTAAACCCTGCAGGTTCAATTTCCAAACCTAGCCAAAAAGTTTAGCTTTATACATGAGCAACCATAGGCACGTCTGTCACACATACAAAGGACACTCCTTTGTTAGCTTAACATTAAAAAACTCTTTAACGTTCCAAAACTAGCCAACTCTTTTTTGCTCTTTAAACAAACCACAGACACTTGTTAGCCAAACATAGCTAGCTCTCATAGTGTTTTATTTTCTACACCTAGCCGAATCTAAAGCTAGCCAGTAATAGTAGTAGTATTAACTAGATAGCAACTGCTAGCCTTATTGTTGTGTTGGCCCAACGTAGCAACAGGTACTTCTGTCATCCATTTCGGCTGACAAACCAATTTGTTTTGTTCGCTAATAGTACATTTTTTGTGCACTTTCAACAAGGCATGGTCACTAGTTAGCTAAACAAAGCTAGCTCGTATTAGTTTAGTCAAGTTACTTTACGAGTAGGAAACTAGCCATTTGTTTTTTTTCTCCACCTAGCGAATTCAATTTGTTAGCTAAAGCTAGCCAGTAGCAGTAGCAATAGCCACATAGCATCAGCTAGCCTTACCAGCTTGTCACATTGGCCCAACCTAGCTACAGGTACTTCTGTCATCCACACTGGCTGACAAACCAATTTGTTTTGTTAGCTAAGGCTAGCCAGTAGTAGCAGTAGTAACTACAAAACAACAGCCAACCTTAATAGCTTTTCACATGAGCTCAACCTAGCAACGAGTACTTCTGTCACCCATAGAAGGATGCTCATTGGCTAGCTTAACATCAGCATACTCTGTAACATTTCAAAACTAGCCAACTTGTTTTGCACTTACAAGGCACAGTCACTCGTAAGCTAAACCTAGCTATCCGGTGTTGACCTAGCCAAGTTTCTTTGCTAGTAAGACACTAGCCATTTTGTTTTTTGTTTTTCTCCACCTAGCCAATTTTTTTTGTTAGCTAAAGCTAGCCAGGAGTAGTAGCAGTAGCCACATATTAATCTAGCCAAGTTGCTTTGCTCGTGTTTTGTTTTCTCCACCAAGCCAATTTGTTTTGTTACCTAAAGCTAGCCAGTAGTCGTAGCAGTAACCTCATAGCAATGGCTAGCCTTACTAGCTTGTCACATTAGCCCAACGTAGCTATGGGTACTTCTGTTACCCATACAAAGGACGCTCATTGGTTACCTTCACCTCACCAAACTTCTCAAACCTAGCAACAATTGTAGTTTTTTAATGCCTGCAGCTTCTTAGCTGGGAGGCTCCAGATGGAGGAACATCTGGGAAGATCTGACTGAGGAACATCTCACTCACTCTGGTAGTGCAGCTGGAAGAGGCCCACGCTGCCGTCGGGGGCGGAGCTGTAGAACACGGACAGCCGATTGGTCGGGCTGCGGATCACCTGACCTTCCACCAGCAGCGTGTGATTGGCCAGGACCAACAGCGCCCCCTGCTGGTCCACACTGCGGATGGACAGCTGCTCGCCCTCGGACAGGTTCACGCTCTTCACCTGGAGACCACAGGGAGAAGATCCGTCTGCCGGCAAATCACGGCTCAGAGGGGCGGGGCTTAACCGCGAAAACGGTTCGCTGTCCAGGAGGTCCAGACAGAAGAACATGAAGAACCCAAGGAGGAGAACATGTATAGAACCGAGGCAGGAGAACATGGAGAGCCAGGTAGAAGAACACCGATAACCAGGCAGGAGAACAAGGAGAACCAGGCAGGAGAACTCAGAGAACTCATGAGGTCCAGAAGGAGAACATGGAGGTCCAGATAGAAGAATATGGAGAACCCAAGGAGGTGAACACGGAGGTCCAGATGGAAGAACATGAAGGGAACCTGTGAAGGAGAGCATGGAGAACCAGGCAGAAGAACATGGACAACCAGGAAGAAGAACATGGAGCACCAGGTAGGAGAACACGGAGAACCAGGAAGGAGAACATGGAGAACCAGGTAGGACTTTGGAGAACCGGGCAGGAGAACACATAGAACCAAGTAGAAAAACATTGAGAACCAGATAGAAGAACACGGGGAACCGGGTAGAAGAAATGGAGAACCAGGCAGGAGAACATTTAGAGAACCAGGTAGAAGAACATGGAGCACCAGGAAGGAGAACATGGAGCACCAGGAAGGAGAACTCGAAGGCCAAGGTAGAAGAACATGAAGAACCAGGTAGGAGAACTTCAGAGAACTGGGAAGGAGAAGACGGAGAACCAGGTAGAAGAACATGAAGAATAAGGAACAAGGACTTTGGAGAACCGGTCAGGAGAACACAGAGAACCAGGTGGAAGAACATGGAGAACCAGGAAAAAGAACTTGGAAACCAGGTAGAAGAACCAGAAGAACCAGGTAAAAGAACACGGAGAACTGGGCAGGAGAACTCGGAGAACCAGGTAGAAGAACATGGAGAACCAGGTGGAAGAACATGGAGAACCAGGTGGAAGAACACGGAGAACCAGTAGAAGAACACGGAGAACCAGTAGAAGAACACATGGAGCCCACACCCGTGTCCTCCCGGCGTCCCAGGCTCCGCCCCCCTCCCTGCTCTCTAGCGCCCCCTGCTGGTTGTTCTGACCTGCAGCTCCACGCCGTATCCGTTGTAGACGCTGACGGTGAAGGTGCACTGCAGCGCGGCGCCCCCTGCTGGCGGCGCCGCGTCCGACGCCTCGATGAAGCCCTCGGGGTCGCGGAGGTCGAGCTCGCAGGACGACGCCGCTGAGGAGAGGCGGGGAGGGGGCGGGGCCGAGGGGAAGCCCCACCCCCTTTAGGCTTTTAACGGTGGAGGGCCAGGCTTATACATACACATAAATATATACATATATATGTCAAAATATATATACACACATAAACATATGCACATATATATATCTACAAATATATATATAAACACAAACATATATTTATGTAAATACATAAATATATACACATCTATACATGCACACACATATATATATATACACATATGTATACACATAAATACACCGACATAAATTAATACACATATGTATGTATTATATACAGATATATAGATATACGCATATATATACACCTACATGAATACACATATATACACAAATATATATATATACACACATATATGCACAAATATATATAAATATATACACACACATATATATACATACACACATATTTTTATACACACACACATATATCTATATATATACATATACATACACATATACATATTTACACACATATATACATACATATATATCTACACACGCACATATATACATATATACACACACACATATATTCATACAGACATATTTTTATACATACACACATATACACACACACATAAATATACACACAGACACACACACATATAAATACACACATGTATACATATTTATACACACACACACACACACACAAATATATGAATACACACATATATACATATTTATACACACACACACATATGAATACACACATATATACATATTTATACACACACACACACACACATATAAATACACACATATGTACATATTTATACACACATACACACATACACATATAAATACACACATATATAAATATTTATACACACACACACACACACACACACACACATATAAATACACACATATGTACATATTTATATACACACACACATATAAATACACACATATGTACATATTTATACACACACACACAGAAACATGACTATATGCAGACATACAAACACACACACACACACAAACACACACACATATAAATACACACATATATACATATTTATACACACACACAGACACACACACAGAAACATGACTATATGCAGACATACAAACACACACACACACACACACACACACACACATATAAAACACACACATATATACATATATATACACACACACACACACACACACACACACATGACATATATACACACATACAAACACACACACACACACACACACACACACACACATATAAATACACACATATATACATATTTATACACACACACACATATAAATACACACATATGTACATATTTATACACACACACACATATAAATACACACATATATAAATATTTATACACACACACACACACACACACACACACACACACATATAATACACACATATATACATATATATACACACACACACATATAAATACACACATATGTACATATATATACACACACACACAGAAACATGACTATATGCAGACATACAAACACACACACACACACACACACACACACACATATAAATACACACATATATACATATTTATACACACACACAGACACACACACAGAAACATGACTATATGCAGACATACAAACACACACATACACACGTATGCATTCACACAAAATAACACACAAACAGTTACAAATAGACAAACACACACACACACACACACACCTGCTGTGGGACTTCCTGTCTCCTCCTCCTGGTCATAGGCTCCGCCCCCCTGGCCCTCTGCTGGCGTAGTGTTGGTACGGTCCGGCGTGGAGGGGCCGGGCCGGGGTTCGGGCCCCGGGGGCCCCGCGCTCAGCCCCCGGCCCAGGAGGGGCAGCAGGCGGCGGGGCAGGACGGAGGGCGGGGCTCGGACCTTCGGGGGGACCCCCGTCGCATCGGGGGCCCCCGCCGATGCGGCGGGGGCCGTCGCCGCCGCCGCCGTGGGGCCTCCGGCCGATGCGGGGGCCCCGGTCGTTGGGTGCGAGGGGGTGGAGGGGGCCACATCATCTGCAGGGGACAAAGTTAGGGGTACATCGTCTGCAAGAGGTTGATTCTAAAGACGGGGCCAACTTGAGGGCCCCCATTTGGGGGGGGGGGGCCCTCAGGGGCCTCTCTTTTATTTTCAAGGCAGACTTTTTTTTTAATGTATTAAAAATGATTTGAAAAATAAAAATAAAATAAATAAATAAATAAAAAAAATTCCCCCCAAAATACGTAAAATAAAATTAATTGTGATCGGAGTGAATTGGTTATTTAATACAAGTTCATTGAAATTAGTTTAATTATAAATGAATTAATTAGTTCCTGAAATAAATACTTACTTTGAAAGGCTATTTAATCAACTACCAAATCAATCAATCAGTCAGTGAACTTACTCTTCAATGAATCAACTAATCAATAAACCAACAACTCATTCAGTTAATTGTCAATTACTTCATTAATTGATAGATATTAAATAATGACCTGGGGAAAAAAATCTCAGTCATTAAGCCTCCATTAATTAACATTATAATCGATTAGCATTTTTATTCATCTCAATATTATTTTATTCATATTAATGAATTGAATAATGCAATCAATCAATTCATTCATTTACTAATGTAATTACCAATACAAATTACTCTCTCACTCATCTGGTCACATTTTTATGGATCCTCCTCCATGTGCCTTCCCCCCATTAGCGGCAACTGACTTTTAATCAATCGATGAATTAATTGAAACATGCAATTAATCGGTTAATTCATCAAAATATATAATCACCTCTACAATCGTACCTATACATATTAAGTCACCTGTCACTCAACTAGTTTGGATTCTCCTCCATGTGCTTTCACCCCATTGATCAACCAACCCCCTGATCGCTCAACCAATTAACTCACATTTTCACAATCGATTAATTAATTTAAGAATCCAATCAGTCGCCTAATTAATCAACCTATACAGAAATTAATCTAATTGTACGACACAAATTCATGCTACCTTTACAAAGTCTTCTGTCACTCAACCAATTAACTTACAAGTAGTCAATTTAATGATGCCACCAATCGATTCATTGATTAACTCATAATTAATTAATCAAGTTATAAGATCACCTATACAGTCGCACAAATTAATCTGTCACTCTTCTCGTCTGGATTCCCATCCATGTGCTTTCACCCCCTTAATCAACCAACCCTGCGTCGGTCAACCTATGAACTCATATTTCATCAATCGATTAATTCATTGAATAATCCAATCAATCGATTAATCAATCAAACGATCAATCAATCAACGTAAATCATCACCCACACAAATTCATCTGGCCTCTGAAAAACGGTCACTCGTCTCTTTTGGAATCCCTTGTGCTTTTACCCCGTTAATTAACCTTATCGCTCAGCCAATTCACTCCCGTTTAACCAATCGATTAATTGATCGCTCCGTTTCCATTTGTTTGGACGTTCCTCCATTTTGCTTTCCAGGAGGCGTCTTTTCAAATGGCTCATGTTGGATGAGGAGGAGGAGGTTCTCAGGCTTTAAGGGGGACAAAACTGAAATATCACATTTTAATTGAGACTCAAACCGACGCCTTTGAAACACTTTAAGAGCCTCTGATCGCGCGCGCACACACACACACACACACACACACACACACACACACACATGAGTCGGCTCAGCCTGACAGGAAAGAGAGAAAAAAAAAAGGAAAGAAAAGAAAAGAAACGCCGAGAAGGCAAAGCGCCGTGTCGTGCATGATAAACCCCCCCCGTCTCCTGCAGCTTAGCTAGCTAACTCGTGAGCACACACACAAACACAAACACACACACACACACACACACAGAGGCTCAACGTCAGCAGGAAGTGTGTGTGTGTGTGTGTGTGTGTGTGTGTGCAGTATTCAGTGGCTGGGAGACGACAGTGCGGCTCCATCGAAACTGTTCAAATATACATTTTTATCATTTTTTATTTCTTTGCTATTTCCTTTTTTTTTTTCTTCCTTGCTCAATTCCTGGATGATTCTCGAACTTTCCAGGAATGACCCGGTTTGTTTTCAAGCTATTTCTCTTATTTGTTGTTTTTTGTTCACATCCTTTGTCTTTCCTTTCAATCCTTATTTTGAAAAAAAAATAAATAAAATTGCATTTCAACGGGATTTTATTCACAATATTCATCTTTGACGTCACTTCCTGTCATCTTCAACCCCCTTTTGTAATTTATTTTCACTTCCATTATCTTTCAATTCAATCATTTTATTCATCAATTAAATACATTATATTGCATTTTTTAATCATTTAAATTTGTTTTTCTTTACAATATTAATTTATGATGTCACTTCCTGTCATCTTCAACTCCCATTTTTTCAATTCTCACTCACAATTATATTTCATAGTAATCATTATTTTTAAAAAATACATTAAATTACTCGTTTAATAATATAAATATAATTTAAATGTTCATGCTGTGCACCTTTGTGATGTCACTTCCTGTCATCTTCAACTCCTGTTTTTTCTTTCAATTTTAACTTCCATTGTCTTACAGATCAATCTTTTTTAAATAATTGAATACATTGAATGACATTTTTAAATTATTTAAATGTGTTTTTATTCACTATGGTCATCCCTGATAACACCTCCTGTCATCTTCGTTTTTTTTTTCTCAATTTTAACTTCCATTGTCTTACAGATCAAAAATTAACGATGTAAAATTGATTTTTTAAAATCATTTTGATATTCTTTTTTATTCATATTATTCCTTTTTTACATCACTTCCTGTCATCTTCGACTCCGTTTTTGTTTTCTGTTTTAACTTCCATTATATTTCGTATCAATCATTTTTTTTAAATATGAAATACATTAAATTACATTATAAAATAATTTGAATGTGTTTTTTATTCCCGATATTCATCTCTGATGTCACTTCCGGTCATCTTCGTCTCCTATTTTTTTTTTAATTTAACTTCAATTGTCTCTCACTTCGATTACTTTTTTTTAGAATAAGTAAACACATAAAATTGCATTTTTTAATCATTCTAATATTTTTTTAATTCATATTATTCCTCTTTTCCATCACTTTCTGTCATCTTCAACTCCTGTTTGTTTTTCAATCTAAACTTCCATTGAATTTCTGATCACTCCTTTTTCTAAATAAGGAAATGCAATAAAATGCAATAAATTACACTCTTTTTAATATTTAGATGTGTTTTTATTCACGATATTCATTTGTGATGTCACTTCCTGTCATCTGCAGCCCCCGGGTTCCTTGCGGCCGGCGGCCATCTTTTGTCCTTAATTGGTCTCCATTGCGTTTGTTGTTTGTTGTTGTTTGTGTTTCCGCCGCTCTAATTAGCCTGCGGCTGGCAGTGTTGCCTCGGCGACCCCAGACGACCTAGCGGTTCGCCAATCGAGTACTTACTTATGCAGCGGAAAGAAAAACGGGACAAAAAAAAAACACAATAGAAGAAAAGAAGTGATCTGAAAATGAGCGTTATGAGAGTTAAAGAAAATTACATGTAAAAATGAAGCCATATTTATTATCATTATTATGATGATGATGATGATGAGGATGATGATGAGGATGATTATTATTATTTATTATTATTATTATTATTATTATTATTATTATTATTAATAATAATAATAATAATAATAATAATAATAATAATAATAATAATAATAATAGTAGTATTTTTATTATTATTATTGTCGCGGAAGTTGTCGGTCTGGTTTTTGTTTATTTATATCACATATTATTAACAACCATTCTACGAATACTATGACTTATTATAATGGTACTGATGATAATAATAATTATCATTGGCAAGAATGATGATGAAAGTTAAGAATAATAATTATTAACAAAATAAAATGCCACACCAAATTGTTATTAAAAGTACCGATAAATATTGTAGGAATAGTTATAACTATATATATATATATATATGATTCTTTCATTTTATATATAATTTTTTGGATTAGGTTTGTCTGGACACAAACACTGCACAGCGCCCCCTAGAGGCTGGAGGTAAAACTGCAGCGCAGGCTGTTTGTTTATGTGATTGATCGATTGACTGATCGATCTGTTTTTGTTTTTTTTCTCCGTTGAACGTTTTATCATTTGTCTGTTGTCGTTTCGTTTTCCTGTCCACGTGCTTTCAAATGAAAAGCGTCTCCTGCTAACTTTAGCATGAGTCTGTGAGCATTTTCAGTCATTTTTTGGCTAATTTCTTGATCACGCTTTCATTTGCTCATTTTTACTAATTACTTGGTATGAATTGTTGCTAGCTTTTGGGTCTTTCGAGCTAATATTTCGGCAACTCGAGAATTTCTCACTAATTTGCGGGTCATTTCCAGATAATTTTTCCCCAATTAAGAGGGAACTTCCAGGTAATTTCACACAAATTTTCTGATATTTTCCAGGTATTTTGTCACTAATAACCAAGTAATTTCCAGATAATTTGTCATTAATCTCTGTGTATTTCCCAGGTCACTTCTCACTAATATCCAGGTATTTTCCAGGTAATTTCACAATCACTTGAAAGGACTTTCCAGGTAATTTCTCGCTTATTTTGAGGGAATTTTCCAGTATATTTCTCACCTATTTACGGGTCATTTCCAAGTAATTTCACACTAAATTCCAGGTAATTTCTCAATAATTAAAAGGGAATTTCCAGGTAATTTCTCATTATTTCTTAAGAAATTTCCAGACAGTTTCTCATTAATTTCAGATGATTTCTCAGTAGTTTGGGGGAAATTTCCTGGTAATTTTCCTCTAATTTCTGTGTATTTTCCAGAGAATTTCCCACAAATTTAAAAGTGATTTCATGGTAATTTCTCACTAATTTTCCTGGTATTTTCCAGGTAATTTATCATTAATTTTCAGGTATTTTCCAGGACACGGAATCCTTAAAAGGGCCGGAGAAGCATTTGCTTCCCCTTCTCCCTTCATCACCTCCTCTTGGAAGGTGGAGTACTTGGAGTACTTGGAATACTTGGAGTACTTAGAGTACTTGAGTACTAGAGGAAAGCTGCAGAACAGTTGTGTAGCACCACAGATGTTCAAACTTTAGCCAAACATTTGAATGTTAGCAAAACATCAACATCAACTTCAACAACGCAGTACCAGAGTTACACAACACAGTACCAGACTTCAACAACGCAGTACCAGACTTCAACAACGCAGTACCAGACTTCAACAACGCAGTACCAGAGTTCAACAACACAGTACCAGACTTCAACAACGCAGTACCAGAGTTCAACAACACAGTACCAGAGTTCAACAACACAGTACCAGAGTTCAACAACACAGTACCAGACTTCAACAACACAGTACCAGACTTCAACAACGCAGTACCAGAGTTCAACAACACAGTACCAGACTTCAACAACACAGTACCAGACTTCAACAACGCAGTACCAGAGTTCAACAACACAGTACCAGAGTTCAACAACACAGTACCAGAGTTCAACAACACAGTACCAGACTTCAAACAACGCAGTATCAGACTTCAACAACGCAGTACCAGAGTTCAACAACACAGTACCAGACTTCAACAACGCAGTACCAAACTTCAACAACGCAGTACCAGAGTTCAACAACACAGTACCAGACTTCAACAACACAGTACCAGACTTCAACAACACAGTACCAGACTTCAACAACACAGTACCAGAGTTCAACAACACAGTACCAGACTTCAACAACGCAGTACCAAACTTCAACAACACAGTACCAGAGTTCAACAACACAGTACCAGAGTTCAACAACACAGTACCAGACTTCAACAACGCAGTACCAAACTTCAACAACGCACGACTAGACTTCAAACAACGCAGTACCAAACTTGAACAACACAGTACTAGACTTCAAACAACGCAGTACCAAACTTGAACAACACAGTACAAGACTTCAAACAACGCAGTACCAGAGTTCAACAAAACAGTACCAAACTTCAACAGCGCGGAACTAGACTTCAAACAATGCAGTATCAAACTTTAACAACACAGTACTAGACTTCAAACAGCGCGGTACCAGAGTTCAACAACGCAGTATGAAACTTCAAAAAACGCAGTTCCAAACTTCAACAACGCAGTACCAGAGTTCAACAACGCAGTACCAGACTTCAACAACGCAGTTCCAAACTTCAACAACGCAGTACCAGAGTTCAACAACGCAGAACTCGACTTCAAACATTGGAGTACTTACATCCCATCAACACAGTACCAATGCAGTGCAAACATCCCAACTGCGGTCCAAACACAGTACCCATGTCCCAACAACGCAGTACTGACCTCCACACAACAAAGTACAAAAGACCAAGTAATGCATTACCAACGTCCCAACAGTGCAGTACCAATGCAATACCAATGCAGTACCAATGCAGTACCAATGTAGTACCAATGCAGTACCAACGCAGTACAAACGACAAAGGAAATTGTTTGTTTTCCGATCAGACATTTTTTTCTCATTTTACTACCGTCTTTCTTATTCTTATCTATTGTTGTTTTTTAATTGTTGTTGTTTTTGTGTTGGTTGTTGTTGTTGTGGTGGTGGTAGTCGTTGTGGTTGTTGTTGTTGTGGTGGTGGTTGTGGTTGTTGTTTTTGTGTTGGTTGTTGTGGTGGTTGTGGTTATTTTTGTGTTGGTTGTTTTTGTTGTTGTGGTTGTTGTGATTGTTGTTGTTGTTGTGGTGGTGGTGGTTGTTGTGATTGTTGTTGTTGTGGTGGTGGTGGTTGTTGTAATTGTTGTTGTGGTGGTTGTGGTTGTTGTTTTTGTGTTGGTTGTTGTTGTTGCGGTGGTGGTGATTGTTGTGGTTGTTGTTGTGGTGGCTGCAGTTGTTTTTGTTGTAGTTGTGGTGGTGGCTGTGGTTGTTGTTTTTGTGTTGGTTGTTGTGATGGTTGTGGTTGTGGTTGTGTTTGTGTTAGTTTTTGTTGTTGTTGTAGTGGTTGTTGTTGTGGGGGTTGTTTTTGTGTTGGTTGTTGTTGTTGTGGTGGTTGTTGTAATTGTTGTTGTTGTTGTGGTGGTGGTTGTTGTGGTTGTTGTTGTGGTGGTTGTCGTTGTTTTTGTTGTAGTTGTGGTGGTGGTTGTGGTTGTTGTTTTTGTGTTGGTTGTTGTGATGGTTGTGGTTGTGGTTGTGTTTGTGTTAGTTTTTGTTGTTGTTGTAGTGGTTGTTGTTGTGGGGGTTGTTTTTGTGTTGGTTGTTGTTGTTGTTGTGGTGGTGGTTGTTGTTGTTGTTGTTGTTGTGCTGGTGGTGGTGGTTGTTGTGATTGTTGTTGTAGTGGTTCTGGTTGTTGTTTTTGTGTTGGTTGTTGTTGTTGTTGTGGTGGTGGTGGTGGTGGTTGTTGGTGGTGGTGGTGGTGGTTGTTGCGGTTGTTGTGGTGGTGGTTGTTGTTGTTGTGGTGGGGGGGGTGGTGGGGGTGGTGGAGGGGGAGGTGGTGGTGGTGGGTGGGAAAGGGGAGGAGAGGGTGAAGGGAGAAGGGAAAAAAGGG
>CAAKHD010014272.1:0-34325 GCA_901007705.1 Fistularia tabacaria
GGTGTGTGGGCGGGTGTTGGGGGGGTTGTGTGTGGGTGTGTGGATGAGTGCGGCCGTGTGTATGTCTGTGTGTATCTGTTTGTGTGTGTGTGTGTGTGTGTGTGTGTGTGTGCGTGTGTGTGTGTGCGTGCGTGCGTGTGTGTGCAGGGCGGCAGGCACAGTCGATCCCCCAGCATGGTCAGCCTGACGGTGGAGACAGCTCTGGGCAGCTTCGACTTCCTCAATGCGTCTGACGCCGAGGAGGAGGAGGAGGAACGGGTGGAGAGGAGGCTCAGAAATGGCAGGTCAGTGCCGCCATTGAACCAATCAGAGTTCACGGGGTTCGATAAGAAGAAACTCATTCATTAAAATAAATGATTTTTATGATAACCTTAAAGTACAAGAGGTATCAAATAAAAACAGTGAGGATGGTCATTGTGGCATTTTGCTGCCACCTAGTGGAGAACGGTTGAATTACAACTGTGCAGATCGGAACATGGGAATATTCAAATTCAGGTGAGAAGGTCCCTGGTTGGATTCCCACAAGATTTCCTTTCTGTGAGGAGTCTCCGTGTTCTCCTCATGTCTGTGTGGGGTTCCTCCAATTTACTCCCACAAACTAAAAACATGCAGGAGGTTCACTGGAGACCCCACATTGTCCAGACGTGTGACTGATCTGCAGTGTTGAGGGTCAGCAGTCCATATTAACAGGGAGTGTGGAGAAGAGGTGAAGAAACGAGTGCACGCAAGGTTCAAACGGAGGGAGAGAAGTGTCGGGGTGGTTAAAGAGTATGAAAGGAAAGGTGGAGGAGACGGAGTTGAGAGCAGCCACGAGACACAAGACAGGAAGCAAAGCCAGGGGCAGCAGAGAAGATTTGGAGGGTCCTCTTTGGAAAGTGAAGGGGATGGAGAGGATCAGCGATGAGTCCATCAGAGGGAGAGCGCATGTTAGATGTTCTGGAGAGAAAGTCAAAAGTCTTGAGATGGTTTGGACATGAATGGAGGGAGAGATGGTGAAGATCTAGGTAGATGGATGCTGAGGATGGAGCTGCAAGGCAGAAGGTCTAGAGGAAGACCAGAGAGGAGGTTTATGAATGGAGGGGAAGAAGTTCATGGTTTGAGAGAATAGAGTTAGATGGAGGCAGATGATTGGCTGTGGAGACCCCTGAGGGCAACAGCCCAAAGGAGAAGAAGAAGAAACACACGGTTTCTTTTTCTCCGGGCAGCACAAACACACCCATCCAGCCTCGACACGTCCTGCATTCGTTTTAGCTGATGAATTACACCTAATTTGACAAAATCTAATTTTTCACCAGCCTTTTTCCAACCATTTCTACCTTTAATGAACTCCATCCAACACGGAGAGTCAGCGATCATCTTCCTCCTGCGGCGTTGCTCTCCGCCGTCACAGAGGCGTACTCAAAACCGGTCTTTCATTTTGAATAAGTCCAGAAATTAAGAGTTTACTGCAATTCAAGATACTGCGAGGTTACTTGCAAGCATGCAACAGTCCCTGTCAGACTAAAATCGGCAGATGATGGTCGTGGAAGTGTACCTTTGACCGAAAGTGTGTAAAAGCCTCCCTCCTGATGCCCTCTCCCCGTGCAGGTCTCTGCAGGACAGAGGCCGGGACAGCCCTGCCTCCCCGACCTCCCCGACCTCCCCGACCTCCCCCGGCTCACCCCTCACCACAGGCTGCGCGGCTCTGGACTGCGCCCTGGTGGTCCATCTGAGGAACTGTAGCGCACAGCTCCTGGTAGGGAGGCACTCTTTCAGTTTTCTGTTTTGCTAATGCACTAAAATCACATGCATAGCACAAAAAATGTCAATTGGCAGACAGAGAGCAAAACCTCCTCGAGTCTGCAAAACTTGTTTTTTTGTTGTTGTTTTTTTTGCCTCACACTCATTTTGCATTAAAAATGGCACTTTTTAAATGCGCTGAACACAGTTCTCTGCATCAGACATGACATAAAAGCCAGTGTTTGCCATTTCAAAACGCTGCTATTAGAAATGACATGACATGTTGCCTCTTCAGTTCGGAAATAAGCTCGAAAAGACCACAGGTGAGCGCCTTCTGTTTTACAACAGTTAAAAAAATCCTGTTTAAAAAAAATGACAGATGAAATTACTTTACAGTAAGAAGGCGACCATGTGTTGCACTGACTTGCTCGCTGAAAAATGAAAAAATAAAATGTTTCAGCAGCATCTGCAAATAGATTCTGTGCATGTGGACAATCTGAAAAATCCTCTACAATTTGGACTATTTTATTGTTACAGCAAAGCACACTGGAGATGAGATTGCTTCTCCGTAAGCCCAACATGACAAAGTTGGTTCATTAAAAATCTGGTGATATAAAAGAAGTGTGCAACCTTTAGTGCAAAAGTTTGATTTTGATAATACTTGATGCAGTTTTGGCTGCAGTGCTTCATTTTGAAGGATATGCACATTTGAGAAAACCAGCGTATTTTGCAAAAATTGTGTGTATGCAATTGGAAAACACTGTGGAAGTGTGCTCTGAAACAGTCAAGGACTTTAGACATGATCAAATGGCTTTTTATTAAACGTCTCATCTATTTTTTTATGAGCCTATTATTGGATTTTCATGCATCCCCCGCCTTGGGTCTTAAAAAATGCGGTTGATGGGGTGGAAAAGCGTCCCTGGAGGTAATGGGCCTTTGCGTCCGCAGAACCTGGGCATGTACGGCCCCCTGCGCTGCAGGGAAATGTACGCCCTGGACAAACTCCTGCGGGAGGCTCGCGTCGTGGAACTCGTCAGACGTGCCATCAAGGAAGACCTGGGGAGCTTCAAGCAACCGGCCGAAGGTACGCCGTCCCGCTAGCCAGAATTCACTCCCTGCAGGTTGTAAAGTGATGATGCGTCCTGCTGGTGAAGCCGCAAAGCAGCCATTATTCTCTGTGTTCTCCATGTTCTCCTGCCTGGGTTCTCTCCTTCGTTCTCTGCCTCCTCTTGCGTGGGTTTTCTCTACGTCTCTCCGTATCTCAAGACCTCCCCGTTAGAGGCGATGCAAACAGCAGGGGTCGTAACACCTAGTCTTATCATTGGATCTTTGCAGTGGTACCGCAGCTGGAGACGTGCACGGGCGCCGCTTCCCTGTGGCGGCGCTGCGTGAAGCGGGGCAGCGTGTACAGCGTCCCCGTGGAGACCTTCCTGGAGGCGCTGTCTGCAGCCCACTCCGGCATCCTGCCCGACAGGGCCCGGGAAATGGCCGACGCCGGTACGAGAGCGCGCGCGTGCAAGTTTTTGTAGATGTGTGTGTGATGAGATCACCAGATGTTCTCCTGTGCCCCCGCAGTGTTCCTACGTCTGGCCGAGCAACTGCTGGCTCAGCGGTTGCCGAGGCGATGCGGCAGCGGGGACAAACCGTCGCTGACGATGTTCCAGTTCTGGAGTTACCTGGAAGCCAACGGCGTCACCGATTTGGAGCGACACGTCGCTGACCTGGCAGAAGAAGGTACGGGTCTTCTTTACCTTCTGGAGGTAAATCCGTCGCTCGGTGATAACAGCAGTGTCCTCTCTCCTCGCAGTGTGGCTGGTGGAGAGCCTGGCGTCGTGTGACCAGGATGTGGTGATCAACGCTCTGCGCCGACCCCTGGAGAGCAGCCTGAGGAGAGACGGTCTCCATGCCGTGGCCAAACTGCTGAAGGACCCCAGAGGCAAAGTGATGGCCTCGGCCAGCTCGTTGCTGAGGAGCCTGGCCGCCCAGCCCAGACACCGGGAGCAGGTGATTGGACCATTTCATTCAGATTAAAAACATCCAATACGCAGATGTCCACCGCCCGTGAAGGTCTTCCGTCCGTCTTGTGGGGACGACTCTGGTTCGTCAGGGACGGATCGGGCCGATTTGTTGGTGCAGCAGCAGACGGTGATCTGGCTCCGGGGAGGAGTTCCTGTGCCGCGGGAAGTCGGGCCATCATGCACGTCTCCAGGATGCATCCGTTCATGATCCATAATGTTTATCCTGCACTCAGAGCCGCGGCAGGGCTGGAGCCTATCCCTGCTGCGGTCGAGAGGTCACCCTGGACCGCCCGATCACGGCGACATATATAGAGACAACCATTTATCGATAGAGACAACCATTCACTCTCTCATTCACAAGTTATATAGAAGACATACAACCAATCACTTTCTTTCGCATGTAATATAGAGAAATACAACCAGTCACCCTCTCATTCACACGCCATATGGAGACATGGAAGCATTCACCCTGTCATTCAAGTAATATAGAGATGACTTTTCACCCTTTCGTACCCACGTCTTATAGAGACATACAAGCATTCACCCTTTCACGCTTCATTTTGAGTCATTCAACAATTCACTCATTCACGTCACTGAGACGACTATTCAACCTGTCATTTCCGCGTCATATAGAGACATACAACCTTTCACTCTTTCTTTCACATCATATGGAGATATTCAACCATTCACCCTCTCATTCACATATATAGAAATATACAAGTGTGTTTCGTCAGACAATTCAGGGTCTCCAATGAACCTCCTGCATGTGTTTGGACCGTGGGAGGAACCCAGGGAACCCTGAGGACCCCCACACAGACGCGGGGAGAACATGGATACTGCACACAGAAATGGCCTTCTGTCAGACTCCAACCAGGGACCTTCTGGCTGTGAGGCTGAAGCGCTAACCGCTGCGCTAACCGCAGCTCCAGCGTGCTGCCCCGTCTCTAAGACTGAATATCTAATATGGTTTCCGCCATTGTTTGTGTTCTTCTGAGGGTTCGTCCGTTTGGACAGCTGCTTGCAAGGACTTGTTTGGACGCTCCGGGCTCAGAGATTAATCCTGCCCAAATTCCCAGGCTGAAGCTAAGCCTCTTCCTCTCATCCTGAAGACATTAATTAATGAGAGTGTAACGTCTCGGAAGGGAGACGATGGCTCAGCACTGGTGTGAGACTGATCCGGTAGCGGTGAGAAGACCTGTGGTCGCCGGAAGTCCTCGGACCCCCTGGTGGAGGGCCTGCGGGGGCACACCCTCCATCCCTTCCGGTGACCTTTGCACTTTTTCATGGGGACACGAAGCCAGACTTTGCCCGGTCCTGGCAAGTTCTCCACACGTCTCACTGCGGGGTCAAATTGCACCAATCTCCGAGCTCCCTGACGGCCCGCTTAGCTTCCTTGCATGCTAGCTGGCTCAAAGTCAGCTTTATTGTAAATTTCTCCACATGTAGCAGACCGAGGAATTAAGAAGACATTTCTCATTTTCCCACGGTGACATGAGATGAACAAAATAATAATAGAGTGCACATCAACAGTAAGTGGGTGCATCCAACGAAAACCTGGAGGTGATGAACAAGTTCTGGATGTGGTGATCGTTTGCCACGTAGAGCTAATCCGAGGGTCTTCAACCAAGGTGCCGCCTCCAGCTTCTGACCAATGGGCTCTTAGCAGAGCTTTCGCAATGGGATTCACACCGTATGTGTGTGTGAGAGCGTGCATGCGTGCGTGTGTGTGTGCGTGTGTGTGTTTGAAGTCACACACCCACTGTTGAAAGCCCGGCAGCGGTGCCAAAAGATGACTTAACATTCGGGAAGTGGCCGAGAACAAGGAAGGGGAAGTCGAACTTTCTCCTCAGCAACACTGCAACTTTCAATATCTTCTCCTCAGGCTCTGGTTTGCTGTCTGGAGCTGCTGGAGGACGAGAACATGGACACTCGGGTGTGTGGGTGCAAGGCCTTAGCTTGTCTCAAGGTACATCACTGACTTGCGTATGAATATTAAGGTGATATCTCCTGATCCAGCATCTCCACAAGTCTGCTTCCTGTGTCCTCCAGGCCAAAGAGAGCATCGACCAGTTGGTGTATCTCTGTCAGACCGACAAGGACGAGGTCCGAGATGCCGCCAAACAAGCTCTCCTCGTCCTCGGTAATGGAAACCGTCAAAATAGAGCAGTTCTTTGTGTGACGAAACCCTTCGCTAACCGCTCCTGTCCTGCTTTCAGTGCTTTTGCGATGTTTCCTTTTTTATTATTAAATAGATGAAACCCAACACAGACTTAGGACAAGAAAATAGAAATACTTTGAAAATACTTTATCAGTTTTCAACAAAACAAGGGTAACAAAATACTTATTCTAGTTGTGTTCAGAAACCATAATACAAAAATTAAATAGCATTTTATTAAAATGTAATTATATCATATTATAGAGTAAATGTATTCATTAAAATTTAATTTCTAAATATTCATCTTTTCCAGATTTTTTTCCTTAAGTATCAAGTCACTCAACAACAATTATTATAAAACAATTGAAAAGTATTTTTAAAGGACAATGTGCGTTCAGGGAATCCACTCCAAAATAAAACAAAATTTCTCCCTTTTAGTCCAATTCTTTTTTGTCTTTGTTAAAAACAACTGGTGAAGACATAATAAATAAACCATAAACAACTAGCCCACCCCCAAAGCCTTCAGTTAAAAAAATGAGAATCCTGCCTGTTTTGCTTCAGGGTTTGGCTTTTTTTTTAAATATCACATTATTTTTTCGCTTTTAATGCACTTCGCCGGACTTTGTATTGATCCGATGCTGCCTTGGTATGGAAAATGTGTTGTTATCATGCGGACCTGATGTGACCTGAGTCCTTTTCCCCCCCGGGGCCTCACGTACTGGACCGTGACCAACGCTATCTCCCCTGAGGATGTTTGGTGTCTTCATGCTGTTGTTCATCTTGACTATGTGCTCTTCTTCCCTGCGGGGAGCAGGTGAGGAGGGGAAGATGGCGCACAGGCACGTGGAGATGTCTCAGGACGGCATATCGCGGCTCTTCGCCCCTGGGAGCATGGCCAGCACCGCGTTCTGACTCAACCGCGCCGGATACACAGTACGAGTGCCGTGTTTTTTTGACAGAGCTTCTTAAAAAAACATGGTGGACATTGACGGTCTGCAGTTCCTTTGCCCCCCCAACCCCCCTGCCACTATGCCTGAACCACACTGTATAACACGGAGTGCATATGCATACACTGTCGCTGACGTCGATGCAGGCGCTCATGCAAACGCATCCCGTCGCTGGAGGAACACGCCACTTCGCCTGTATGGACTCGTGCACGCTACTTCTGAGGATGTAGAACGGGAGCGCACTTGGACGGACTTCCAAGCTAGTTTAAGTGTAAAGAGCTATTTAAGATCACCTGTCATCTAATTCCTGTTTTTCCCCAAAGTCTACATGTGCCAAAAAAAACAAAACTATGATTTTTCGTTTCTTATATTTTTACGTCAATGTTTTATTACTTTTGAGTGTCTTGAAAACACTGCGTTATACTGTGCGTCGCCACCGAGTACAGTCATTACACACAAGCTACTAATCCTGATGGGTATCTAAACACGAAGAAAAACCCCGCTCTATCTCGAGATGGGCTTTTCTCACCGCTGTTCGTCCTAGAGAGAGAGAGAGAGAGAGAGAGTGTGTGTGTGTGTGTGTGTGTGTGTGTGTGTGTGTGTGTGCGGCTGCATTCAGGGTCGCTCAGGTTCAACGACGACTCGCATCCGAAAATCCCAAGAGTTCGAGTCCTAAATCAAGAAAGAACAGAAAACCCGCCACTCTTTTCCACCTGTCTTTTGCTGTTTGTATTTTTTTGAACATTGCTAAATGGCATGATTAAATTGACTCTTATTTATTGATGGAGCTGATAGCTCTGTACAGTAAGCCGAGGACGATCTTCGGCGCTCGGCCACTGAGGCCTGATCTTTTGACGTGTTTTGGTTGTTGTTGTTTTTTTTTTTTTAAGCGGCGCGTCTGATTTCAGCAAGCCGGGCTGTTGTGCGCTTTGGTGTCGGCTTAGTCTGAGAAATGAAGGCGTGGGGAGTGAAAGGCAAATCCTCGGAAGGCAAAGGAAAGCATCCTGTTGCTATTAAGTGACCGATTGTGTAATTGTAGCCATCAGGTGACGATTATTACTTCCAAATAGACACAAACGCCGACTAACTGTCCTTTTAGCCCGATGTTAAATGGTGAAGCTGCCTGAGTTTGTCGTCTTGCAGGGGGATGGAGCATGAAAATCAAAGAGTCCCTGGAGGTGTCTGTCTTGCAACAAATTCCAAAAACACGAGGATTAACCTGCGCCGTGGATTTCTGTCCAGATTTGCAGACGGTTCGTGCGAAGAGGGTGACCTGAGCACTCCAGTGCCTTTTACACGCCTCCATTTAAGACATGAGGTTTATGGAACGATGGCGGTTTTTGATGCCGCCGGAATCCCACCATCTGGATTTGAATCTGTTTTCAGTTCAGTCTTAACAAGCAAACTTATTTTATTGTATTCCAAGCATGGAGAACCGCGTACATCTGCTAAATAGGGGGAGGAGGGCTGCATTTCATCTGTTGCTAATAGCTAAATCACAACTGGTAATGGACAAAAATAGCCTTTTGCCTTTCTTCAGTTACTTCTAGAGTACTGACTTTTAAATCAATTTGATTGATTGGTCTCAATTCTAAATCAAACCTCTGTATTTTAATTTCAACTTTCTTTAACTTTTTTTTTTTTCTTGAAATTCCAAGGCTGTCTTCACCGGCTCAAACGCCACTACCATTTTATTTGCCCAGTACGCTTCCACTCCCGAGACACGTCCACACCTTTTTCGGTCTTCCGGGAACTGGAAGACCAGTTTGAGTGCTTGGCACACCTCTGCTGCAGGCTGCACACACGGAATAACGCAAAAGACTCTTAAACACTGACATCCAAAGCATTTTAACATCCATATGTTAATGTTTTGCCCAAAGCAAGCTCAAACCCTGTTTTCCTCATGCAGGTTTGAGCGTGGCCGCACCAACTGCCGTCTTCGCGTCTGACTCTCATACCAATGCAAAATATCTTTGCAAAACATTGAGCCCTGTGGATTTCAACGTCACGTTCTCCTCAGTATGGTAAACGGAGGTCTGTGCTAAGTGGATCTGGGGCAGAACCACATTTAGATGATGCCAGAACAGCACACAAGGACTCTCCCTGGTAGATGTATTACATCGATAAGAAAAGTAGCTGTGTGCGAAAGGATGCCTTCCTGAGGATGGAGGTGTTCACGCTGGGTTCGCGTGGAGATCCGCCATGACGACGGTTTTTATTTGGACTGGACAAACAGGAAGCGGCTCTCCGGGAGGCCGCTGCCTGTTTCCAATGTGCAGATCTTGTCGGGTCACGTCGCCACAACAACAAACCACCGCGGTTCCTCTTGTTTGACATTTTGTGTCATCACCATAATCCCAGCCATTTCTGTCAAAGTGCTTTTTTTTTTAGCAGATGTTATATTGTGTATTTTATATATATATACTTGGTGTATTTTATTTTCCACAGTCACCGTTGAATATGCTCTATTCTGCTCGTGTAATTTTTTTTTTTTTGGTCAGGACAATCTGGCTCGTCTCGCACAACGTGCCAATCTGTTTCACTGTGAGCTACCGTCAACGACGAGGAGTAAACCGTGATGCATGCTTTCCGAAAGGACAAACTATACACACACACGTTGACATATAGTCAACATATAGTATCGTGAAGAACTAGCATAGTAACCTAAGATGTAAGGCTGTCTCCAAGCTTCCTATATTGTCGTACCTTCCTAATTGCTACGATCGGCTGTTATGAAAGGAGATATTCTCTATTTATTTGTAAGACTGTATAAAAAGTGTATTTTCTTTTCCCCTTTCTACGGAGCAGCAGCGATCTGATGCCGCACCTTTGCATTCATGACGCATCTGACGGTGTTTAAGTGCCTGCAGGTTTGAAAGTGACAGCGATGCAATATTATGATATTGGACATAGATATGTAAAATCTGTATAGCTATTTTGTTGTAAGATATTTACAAACTATTAAAGACTTGTTTAATGACTGTCTGACGATGATGTATGTTCTTTTTAATTGGAAGTTTTTCACCCCTCAAAACATATTTATTATTATTATTATTATTATTATTTGGCTTACATGAAACCTTTTGGTATTTTTTTGCTACTCTTTAAAATGCGCCGAATATTTATCATGCATGCATGCATTTGGTTCCTCCAGGTTCCTCCCAGAGTCCAAAAACATGCAAGAGATAAATGAAGTTTAGCCATAAAGTGTCGCAAAGTGTGTGAGTTACATTTAGCAACACATTGTAGCATTAAGTGTGTAATGAGTAAAATTAATCGATAAAGAATGAAATGAAGAAACTCCCCCAAACCTCCTTTGCTGCTGCCGGGATCTATTTCAAATCTTCAGAGTAAATACACTCAATGAAACCAGTTTATTTCTTTACATTCTCTTTTTTTTATACATTATTTGTTATTAATATTTTCTTATTTAAAAACATAAAAGTGTGTGTGTGGGGGGGGGGACAGATTTATAGCGTTTTAATACATTTTAATGGGGAAATTGAATAGGGTTACAAGCTTGGTCAAGGAACCAAATGAACTCGTTAGTCAGTACTGTACAGCAGAACCTCAACTTATGAACGCCCCTAAACATGAAAAAATCTGCCGACAAACAGTTTTCCATCAAATTTTGTGTTGAGCTGCGTATAAGCCTCGGTGCATGAACACACAAGCAAACAAAGTCACGGGCTCTCCGCCTTGTGGCATTGTAGGGTAGCGGCAGTCATGCGTGCTACTCTGCGCTGTTTACATAGTTCTCTGTTGTGTTCTCATGTTATAACGCTTCTTTCAGGAAGTTGGCCTTCATTACGGCTCCCAAAAAAGTTAAGATCGCTACTGCTACTGGTGTTATGCAGTTAAGAATTACAGTTGATCTGAAGGAAATAATAGCTAAAAGTGAGAGCTGTGTTCCCGTTGCAGATCTCGCCAAGCACTACGACACGGCTAAATCAACCATCTGTACAATCCTGAGGAACAAAACTGCGTAAAAGACGGCTGATGTGGCTGAAGGGGTGACTATGTACATGAATCAAAGGTCTTAAGTACTAGAAGAAGTAGAAAAGTAATTGTTAATTTAGATTACTAAGAGACATATGCGAGAGGGCTTTATTTTTACTTATTTAGTGAAGGAAATGCAGAGTACAAGTGCGGACAGGAAGAAAAAGAACAACAGAAAAAGCAATAATTAAGGTTGTCTTTAATTCCTTTGTTGGTTGTTTTTTTTTGCCACAAATTCAAGATTCAAAGTGTTTATTGACACATGCACGGTGTAGAAACGTGTGTCCCTGAACAGTGAAATTCCTCATTCAAAATAAACCTATAAAAAAGTTTCAAAAGAGTACAGAATATTTGGGGGGGCTGCAGAACGGATCAATGGGATTTCAAGAGGAAAAATCGATTCTGTGTGCAAACATTAACCACCTAAGCAGAGGCTCCACTGTATCCATTTCTATTTTCAACGAAAAGACTCCTGCATCAGCTGGCTGCAAACCAAAACAGACAGGTCGTTTTAAAGAAGTCAAACGTGTTTTATTATTATTATTTTCACGATTACTTTTATGTGTAGTTTTGGACTGCTGGGATGAAAAATTGGTTGAAATGTATTCCAACGGTGCGCCCCTCCTGGCCAATCAGGGTGCCTGCAGCAGATTCGACACCACCCCCCAGCGGCCGCACAGGCGCACTGAGCTCCCAACTGCCATTTTGTGGCAGGGGCTACTCTGTTAATGCGGGAGAGCGATTAAAACAAACTGCGAAGAAGCCGGCATTTTCTGAACAGCCTGACAAACTTTGTAGCGCAGACCCCGTGCTTTCGATCGAGTTAAGCGGGACGAATAAGCCGATAAACGGAGGTAAAGTATCACTACTTTTCTGCTCAGGGGGGAGTTTGCAGGATCTTTAATCGGCCTCTAGGTGTCACGATGGGGCTCTGGGTCCGGGCAGCTTGTGGGAGAGTGTTTGTCTCCCTCTATCGTTATCGAAAACCCCTCAAAATACGTTTAAATAGCCGTAGTTCAAGTAAATATATAGGCGACGCGACCAATGTTACGCCTATGGAGATATCCCCGAGGATACGATACGATTACCCCGATGATTTGGTTGTACAGTTTAGGCCGAGGCGTCCATTTTCTCGCTTCTTTGTTTCCCGTCTTTACAGCCTTGACGACATGGAAACTGGCGGGTTTAAGTTATCTCCCCATAGCTAACGTTAGCTTGTTTTGCATAAACACACCACAAGCGCGACGCGAACACTTACCACACAGGAAATAAAAAAAAACTATGTCTTTTTATCCAAACAAAAAACAACCTTGCTTGGCTAATGACATGTTACGCCGTCTTCCAAGTGTCGTGAACACCTATTTTATAGCGTTATTTTGAAGTTAACGACGCGACGAATAATGTTGACCGCTAGCTAGCGACGTTAGCTCAAGGCCTTCAACCAACCCGGTACCTGTAGCTGCGAAAACGTCCAAGTCGCCACTTTATTGGACTATTTCGTATCGTCCCGATCAATTCGTACGAATCTGGCAAAAGCTAGCTGACCCTCAGGGAGAAACGACGGGCACCGTCGAAAAAAGGGATGACGAGGCACTCGTAGCGAAACGGTCCTCTGCGATCATTGCGTCGTTAAAAAAAACCAACTCTGGTACTTGACTTTTAGCGAGTAATAACCATCGTCCGCTTAAAACAGCCGTCGTTTTCTCAATTTCCCCTTCACAATGCGTCGCGATGCGGTTGTCGTCGTAGCCGTCGCCCGCTTGTCTCCTATGCTAAAGCCCCATGACCGCGGATATATATTACAGCAGAGAGCTCCCTCTACGATTCGGCTTGGAGAGCTGCAAAAATACCGCTACATCAATTCTATGCAAGGAGGCAATAGTTTCTCTGCATGGTAATTGTTATTCTCTGCCGTTTCAGAGCATCAGGGGAGGCCCGGTGACCCCCCAGCCTCCCCTACACAGGCCAAACATATTGGGGGGGGGTTGAAATTTACAACACATAACACTCTGAAAGCCAACTTGCAGCCCTCTCGGCCAACAGTGTTTTGAAGTGAACATGTCTCAAATGGTAAAGGTGTATTATAACATGATGTGACCACATTTGTCTAAGTGAGATCCGGGCAACTTTATGGTTTACACCTCCAAAAAACTGATTTTTGCCGTTGTTTTCACACGAGACATCAACATGAGGGTTGATGATTGGAACACTGACTGCAGAGAAGTAGTACAATTTATTTCAACTTGATTTCAATGTCATGCCAAAACGGTTTTGTGGTTGAATTGAACCGGCCAGTAGACACTTAAAAAACACATATTTATGAATTGACCTATGAAATGAACTCTCCAGGGGAGCGCGTCCTGGTGAGATGTTGCACACTTTAAAGTTAAACACAACAATTCAGAATCCTCCAAATAAGCTGAACCGGCTTTGTATGACAGGTTAGTTTTAATCTCTTGACAAGAACCACCTCATAAGAGGCGTATATCACAAAAGGAATTCAATCTTCAAGAACATAATTTGTTGAATGTGAAATTTATTGTGTGAATGACGTATTTTATCAGAATTCTACGAGAGGGGACATGCAGAGAGAGAGAGTCTTCCCAGATTAATATCTTTTAATATTGAATTTTAAATATTCTTCACAGAATTCGAAGCAATTCTATCATTTCAGCCTCAATCAGATAGTCAGAACACTTTGTCTTTGCCGCAACGAAAGTCAGTGCATGAAAGTCTATGCATCTTAATATGCAGTACAATGTAGTAATTTTTCCTGACCCTTCCCTCTCTCTGAACTTTAATCTCTCTGCCGGTGCTGTAAGCTGCTACCGGTTAGCACAGATAAAGCCGAAAAGCCCCATAAAGTCCTTAATATTCCTCTTAAATGCCTTGCTTCTCATGGATCCTTTATTTCATGAGATAATTCATCTGTTGATATTTTAAAATTTTGGTTATTGACTCCATTTCCTGCTTTGCTGCGTTGCTTCCTACGGATAAAGTAGGCATTTCATTTGAAGCAAAGTGCCTCTGGGATATTGCTGAAGTGTGGCACTGTGTCCTGGTAGAATCACTGATATAGCCGCTGCCACATGGGAAGTATTGCTGATGGATTTGGTATTTCTCTGCAAGATGAGATGTGGAAATTAGCACAGCTCTCGCATAACTAATGTAAAGGAAGAAGGAATGAAGGGAGGAAGCCGAGCCACATCCTCCCCTTGAAAATGTACAAAACATTCAAGACATTGAAGGCCTCACAACACTTAACTTTCATGTAATGAACTGCTAAATATATTTTTTATTTGTCAGTTCCTGCCCACCATGGACAGAGGGCCAACAGAGGGTGTTGGGGTGGTAGAGGTCCCAGCCAAAGACTTCCCCTCCATCCAGGCCGTCCACAGCCAGGATGCCATGGTGGCTGACCTCCTCCAGCAAGCTGCAGAGGCTGGGGGTGTGGTCGAGGAACAGTCTGCGGTCGTCATGGAACAAGGTCTGTTGTTACGCATTTCGAACACCTATTGGTTTGCCTGTTGGGCTGTGTGCTATGTAGGACTATGCAGCTACTACAGGGCTGCTGCGCTTTCTGTTCCTGGCGAGATTTGTTCAGCACATGGAATGTAAGGCAATGTTTATGTAGAGACATTTACGGAAACACTGGTTTCACAGGTTTTGGTTTTCTCACCAGCAGCATCCCCGCCCCTCAAGCTTAGTTCCTCTGCTCACAGTTTTCTCCCAATTCTCATTAAGATACTTTCTGTTTGAAGAAAATGAAGACAGGATGCCAAAAAAATGCTGTCAGGCCTAAGGGATTGTGGCACTTGGCAAACATAGATAAAGAGTTGCACCCCAGCCAATAACATCAGGATTCAGGGGTGACTGACTGGAGATGGTTGGACAAATGCTGAAATGACAAGGTTTTTGAACAGAAAAAATTGACGACACAAGCTATGGTTTAGAATGTCACAAACCCTACATCATCATGGAGTTTGCCCGGAAATATTTATAATCTTAGCCTTGCCAGCAGCAAATTAGGGCAAGTAGAAAAAGTAGACATGAATTTACACTTAATGACAGACTGCTTGCAAAAATTGTCCATCGGCCAGAGAAGAAAACAACATGTTTTACTTGATGATAGTTTTCTTCACTAAAACTTTTGTTTTTCAGGACATGGGGAGGGGATGGTCGCTGCCACCCAAGCCCAGCAGCAGCTAATGGAAGCTGGGGTGGGAGTTGGGGTGGAAGGTGGCGCTGGAGTTGAAATGATGGTGATGGACTCCCTGGATCCCACTCTACTGCAGATGAAGACGGAGGTAATCTTGTTGTTAAAAAGTTCCTGTCGTTTGATGCAACATTGGTCCGTCTACAGCTGAAGCAGACACACCAAGGTCATGTCTTTTCAGCTTCATCTGAAGAAACAGCCCATTAAGACGAGGTTCATTTTCAGGTTATAAACGCTGCGGTTGGCGGATCATCGGCAGCTGTCGGTGTTGTTGGAGGGGTAGCAGGTGCACCTCACCAAGCAACTGTAACAACAGTGGACCAGACTCAAATCATTACTTTACAGGTTATTTCTCTTGTCTGTTTTACTGTCCGTCTGCTGGTGCCCTCTTCAGTTGCACTGACTTTCATTCCCCTTGCCCCCTGGTTGAGGTGGTAAACATGGAGGAGCAGGCAGCCCTCGGCCTGGGGGAGCTACAGCTGGTCCAGGTGCCCGTTTCTGCCACTACTGTGGAGGCGCTGCAGCAGGGCACCTACGTGGACACCACTGCTATGCCAAAAGATGGAGATCCAGTAATCTGTCACACCCTGCCCCTGCCCGAAGGGTTCCAGGTATGCAAATAAAACCGTTGTCTTCTACTCAGTCAACGAGCAGTGTTCTTTGAAACGTGGCCACTACTCAATGCAGTTGTGTGAATTGAGTCGGGACATAGAAAGCCATGATGGCTGTCATTCCCGGAAACACGCCTCACTGTGTCCCATTGCAAGTACAGAGTTTGAAGTGAATATATGGCTCTAAAAGTAGGAGAGCTGTTGGTTTGCTCTCAGGAAGAAAAGCGTGTTTCCGCTTCTCTGGTGGCCCAAACTATATCTGTGTGTGGTCTGCGTAATGTAATGAGCATTGTTTGTGTCCTGACTTAACACTCAAGCTGTCTACTCATGATTGGATAAGGTGTGGACAGTGGCATGATCACTTGTTGCTGATATTCAGACATGGAAGTCAGAATTTGATTCCGAAACATTAAAGCAAAGTCCATCGCCCTGAAAGAGTGGTGTTTGCTCTCTATCAGAACAAAACATGGACTTGGTCTTCTTACCTTTAATATCCCTCCTACCTATTTCATGTTTTTTTAGATTACAAAATATTCCATCTATGATTAAAGTGAAAAGTTATTTTACCAACTCACTCATGTTCAGACTTGACATTACTATAATATATTTGTATATACTGCGTATGTTTACACACAGTCTGTTTATTATCATATAAATTGTTATTACAAATATATGCACTTTTTCTGTTTCATAATTACGACAAAACAAGTAAAAATATGCCTTTGGCACCACTTCACACTCTTGTTTGACCTTTCTTCATCGTCACCTCCCCAGAAAGCAACCAAACTCTGAGAAAGGGACTAAATATGTCTCTGAAACAGCATAGTAGACTGTACTGTTTTCTTTTTGTCACACAGGTTGTAAAGGTTGGTGCTAATGGGGAGGTGGAAACAGTGGAGCAGGAGGAAGAGGGAGGAGAGGCCCACCCTGAAGAGGAGGAAGAGGAGGAGGAGGAGGTGGGGGATCAGATGTTGGAAGAAGGGGAGGAGGAAGCAATTCAACCTTCAAATGATGACCAATCCTGGACTAAAGACCCAGACTACCAGCCCCTGAGCGGAGCCATTAAGAAAACCAAAAAGGCAAGATTGCGGTGAAAACACTTCTTGGGTTGCTGCTAGGCTGATTACTTCGAGACAGATGTGGGAGTCTGTTAGGTTTACTGAAGTACTTTTGTCTCTCTGAGTTTGTGTTCACGTAAAATGATGTCCTCTTTAGAAGTGTGCTTGTTTCCTGTGTAGATGGAAAAGCCCGCTGCTAAGTATCAAACAAAATTCCCAGTCTCCTGTGATCCCACAGTACATGAAATAAAACCTAGTCCTGAATGTCTGCCGAGTCTGCGGGACGCTTACTGACATTGAAGGACTTGCTGTTCGTGCAGGGAAAAAAGAGTCGTCTCCGATATGCCGAGGAAGACAAGGATATGGATGTCAGTGTCTATGATTTTGAGGAGGAACAACAGGAGGGCCTCCTATCAGAGGTCAATGCTGAGAAAGTGGTGGGCAACATGAAGCCCCCGAAACCCACCAAGATCAAGAAGAAAGGTGAGACGCAGCTGTTGTGAGGGCGTGACGTTGATTTGAGACAACGGTTGAACATTTGTGATACATCTTGATCCAAACATTGCAGCATCCGGTCTGTTTTAAGTTTTTGGACTTGAAAGGTATGAGAGTAGTACTCACAACAAAACAAAATGTGTGCTGCCTTTAGGAGTCAAGAAGACGTTCCAGTGTGAGCTGTGTAGCTACACGTGTCCTCGCCGTTCCAACCTGGACAGACACATGAAGAGTCACACCGATGAGAGGCCTCACAAGTGTCACCTTTGTGGACGAGCTTTTAGAACTGTCACCCTGCTAAGGAACCATCTCAACACACACACCGGTACACATGATGAGTATCTTCCAAGGCACTTGAGATTTGCTGCCGGCCTCTGTCTGCTCACCTTTTTCATTATTTCTGTTTGCTCAGGAACTCGGCCGCACAAGTGCACAGATTGTGACATGGCATTTGTGACAAGTGGAGAGTTGGTGCGTCATCGTCGTTACAAGCACACACACGAGAAACCTTTCAAATGCTCTATGTGTGACTACGCCAGTGTGGAGGTAAGATGAGTATGCTTCATGTGAAGCTGCATAACGTAGTGAACTTGGGAAAAAAAGGTGTTGAAATAAGTACAACAAAATAAGTAAAAATGAGTCTCTTTGGTGTTTGACTGTAGTTTTTCTGATACATTTTTTGGTTTGTTTTAAAGGTGAGCAAACTAAAGCGCCACATTCGTTCCCACACTGGCGAGCGTCCGTTCCAGTGCAGCCTTTGCAGCTACGCCAGCAGAGACACATACAAGCTCAAGAGACACATGAGGACACACTCAGGTAAAACGACATACGCCGCTTGATCTGATTTGATGCTTAATTGTCAACCCTTCTCAGCTAGTCAATACATACTGGTATAATATTATGTCAAGTTAATATATATGGGTATGATTGATATGGGTATGATTATTGAGTTACTTTTGAGGTGCTGGAATTAACCTGCGCTCATGGAAATCCTCCTCACAGGAGAAAAACCCTATGAGTGTTACATCTGCCACGCCCGCTTCACCCAGAGTGGAACCATGAAGATGCACATTCTGCAGAAACACACAGAGAATGTGGCCAAATTCCACTGTCCACACTGTGATACTGTCATTGCCCGCAAGAGTGACTTAGGTATACATGCCCTCCACACATACACACACACTCACATAAAAAGCATTACTGTAGGAGTTCCCTGCTAGGATTTCACCACGTATATTTCCAGGTGTTCACCTTCGTAAGCAGCACTCTTTCATTGAGACCGGAAAGAAGTGCCGATACTGCGACGCAGTGTTCCACGAGCGCTATGCTCTGATCCAGCACCAGAAGTCACACAAAAATGAGAAGAGGTTCAAATGCGACATGTGTGACTACTGCTGCCGTCAGGTATGGATTTCATTCGCTCATTTACTCGTCCGCACGCTCACTTGTGTTACATCGATCACCTGCTGCTTGTTCCCACTTTTTTGCACAAGAGTGATTATATTTTCCGATGCTTTTGTACGCTACTACTTTTAACTTAACAATATTTATTACGCAACTACCTCTGCTGCACTGTCCTCTCCCTGCTGTGGAAATTGAAATTGCCCCCCTGTGGAACGATTATAGGCGCTATTCTATTCTATTTACATCAACAATTCTATTTGTGTTAGAAAGGGACACTTGAAAAAAATTGAGGCGTTGGATTATCATATTTTTCCTTGCCAACAGATACAGATGGACGTTTTTTCTAGATGCTATGTGTTTCGGGTGTTTAGTGTATTTTTATCGCCACACAATTAATACCTTTTTGTGGGAGAAGTTGGAATATTCATATTCATTCACCTGGGAACAATTTTTTATTTTTTTTTTCCCCAACGAATACCTGTATAAAACCGGTTTTATCGATGGGCCTCTTGATGCGGACAGGAGCGCCACATGGTGATGCACCGCCGAACCCACACTGGAGAGAAGCCCTACGCCTGCAGCCAGTGTGAGAAGACCTTCAGACAGAAGCAGCTGCTGGACATGCACTTCAAACGCTACCACGATCCAAACTTTGTCCCCACCGCCTTTGTCTGCCCCAAATGTAGCAAGACCTTCACTCGGAGGGTAACCACACCTGACTTCAGTTTGCTCTGTCTCTCACACACACACACACACACACACACACACACACACACACACACACACACACACACACGCCCACTCACCCTCTCTCCACACACACACACACAGCCTCTCTCTCTCTCTCACACACACACACACACACACACACACACACACACACACACACACTCACACACTCACTCACTCTCTCACACACACACACACACACACACACACACACACACACACACACACACACACACACACTCACTCACTCACTCACTCACTCACTCACTCACTCACTCACTCACTCACTCACTCACTCACTCACTCACTCACTCACACACACACACACACTCATCAACATGGGCTATTGAGCTTTAGGAGTCAAAAGACAACTAAACGTGTGTTCTTGTAGAACACCATGGTACGCCACGCTGAAAACTGCAGTGGTGAAATGGAAGATGCAGAAAATGGAGCTCCGGCCCCCAAAAAAGGGAGGAGAGGAAGGAAGAGGAAGATGAGAAGCAGGAGAGATGATGATGATGACAGTGGTGAGCTTTTGATTTTTATCGTTTGAAAAAGCATGTCCAGCCTTTACTGGTTTAACTGTTGAATCCGTTGTTTTCAGAGGATGAACATGTTGAACCAGAGGAGGAAGAAGAGGAGGAGGAGGAGGAGGAGGCCGAGGCTGAGGACGACTCGCTACTACAAGAGGAGGAAGAGTCAGAAACTATGGAACTGGATCAGGCCCCCGCAGCCATCCCAGTTCCAGCCCCTGACGAACCGCCGGTGAAAAGGAAACGAGGCAGACCTCCAAAGAACACCCCGAAGCCACCGGCACCAAGCAGGCCGGTCAGGGGGGCTGCCAAGAACACTACTTCTGGTGAGGATGGCTCCATTTCAAATGAAAACAAGAAAAATGAGATGCTCCTATTTTTTCCCCCACAGTTTCTTTGGCGTCATTGTTATTTCTTTCATACAGATCATGAATGTCACCTTGTGGAAAAAAGCATTCACATAGTCATGTGACTGGAACTCTATTCTACCTGTTGATTAGCAGTATTGCTAAGCCGCGAATCAGCCTTTCCATCCACATCATGCATTTATTTATATCAAATCTTTGCAAACAAATCTCGTATACTTGTGAATCGTCAGATACATCTACTTCTTCCTTGTATCATTTCACTGTCGGTGAAAACACCTCCACCACATGCAGGGCCATGCGTGACCTTGCTCATCAGCTTCTGCTCTGCAGCTGAGAAAAGAGTGATGTCTTCCAATCGCTCACGGACAATAAGTTTGAGTCCAGCTGCCCGATTGACCACCTTTGTGTCCCCTAATGTGTTGCAGCAGCAGCCATCATTCAGGTGGAGGATGAGAGCACCGGAGCTGTGGAGAACATCATCGTGAAGAAGGAGGAGGGCGATGCCTCTGCCACCGTGCCTCTGGATCAAGGCGTGGCGCTAACAGTGGAGGGAGTGGGGCTGGAAGGGGAAGGGGTGGAAACTGTTGAGTTGGCGGTGAACGAAGAAGCCGTGGCTGCCGCCAACGGTGACCTGACACCTGAGATGATCCTCAGCATGATGGACCGGTGAACACATCATGCGGCCTCCCATGTAATTGAAACTAGCAGATACAGTTTAACATTTCTTCATCCTTTGCCTGCACGTCATATTCCATCTTTTTTTTTGTTTTTTTTAAGAGGTGGACTTTTGTTTTTTAATTTTTTGGGCTTCTTTAAAATGAGATGCAAAAGAAGGGAAGCCACCAGTCAATCGATCTGCGTACAGATAATTTCAAGTTTCTCACACAGGACACGACCCCGCCGCACACACCCGCTGTCCGAGGTCACAGCTGACTGCTCTCTGTGCTGCTTTTTGTTCACTTTGAATATGCTGCGAATGAATGGTGTCCTTTGCTACTCGTCCCTCCCTGATGCGTCATCCTTGAAAAATGTCTAATTACACACACGAGACTTTTAATGCTCAAACAGAAAAAAAAGGTACACTGCAAGTGGCTCTGCCAAAAAGACATTGCTGCCTGTGTTTCATCGGTTTTAGCCTTTTTTTTTTTATTTTTTTTTTTTTTATCCCAGACCTTTTATATGTTGAAACACATGTCAAAATGTGGTCTTCCCTCATTCAAACATAACGCGTGGTTCTTGAGTTTGCCACCGAGGCACCGCCAGTCCGGGTTTTAGGATCTGTTAAAAAGTTATTTTTCCCTTTGGAATTTCGACTTTCCACCAGGCCGTGTTCATTACAATAGAACGTACTGGTCCTGCTCCATCTACACACATAAAGCATTTATTTTCCAGATCCAACCAGTGGTCATCGATAAAGCACAGTATTTCTCTGAGCTGTGTTTGACAGACAGATATGCTTTGCCTCAGTAAAACAGACCCTCCTGTTTTGTTTTTGTTTCCTTCAGCCACGTGTAGAACCATCAATGTGACTTAAACATTCCAAATATTTGAATTTGTGATAGAATCATGTTTTATTTGAATCATCTCAGCAGTAACCGCATCAAGCCGTTTATGTAATCGTGCTGGCGTTCACGGCCCTGCTCGATCAGCAGCCAGAAGAACGAAGATTAGTTTATTCACAAGTGTGTCATAAGTACACACACACAGACACAGACACATCCTGTCATAATTAATGGTCAACAACCATGCTGGGTGGTTGGCATGTAAATACACTTTAGTTTTCTAGTGATCCTTTTTAATGTTTTGGTTGTTTTTGTTGTTTTCTTTGGTTAAAGGGGCCTGGTGGTGGTCAGCATTACATCTGGTGCAGCGAGTGCTGAGCGCTAAACTTGACTCTCAAAGGTGAATCATGTTTGTCTACCTTTTTAACCACACTGATTGCAACTAATCGGCGTGGTTAACCATCAACAGCTATCAATTGTTTGTCCCCTTACCTGGGTTCTCTCTTGGTGTCGACTGGTTCAGCTCAATAGTGTGACAGCCGCTTTTCCAATTCTCGTCCTGTTAAATTTCTGGGCCAAAAACTTAACGTGTCAGAAGAAAAGGCCCATGGTGCCCTCACCAAATACTGTTCAGCAAGCTAATGGTTTTAGATCGTGTGATTTTTGTTTTCAAATCACCAGAATACCTATTTATGATAATGTTGATAGCATTGGACATTATAGTTATTGGAGAACCATGCTCTATTTTGATGCATC
The DNA here is from genome assembly GCA_901007705.1 of Fistularia tabacaria. Taxonomy (NCBI): domain Eukaryota; kingdom Metazoa; phylum Chordata; class Actinopteri; order Syngnathiformes; family Fistulariidae; genus Fistularia; species Fistularia tabacaria. The sequence goes on from CAAKHD010014272.1 coordinate 22,511, forward strand.
ATTTGGATTAAGTGATGAAGAACGTTTAAGATAATGGCTCTCCCTCCAACGGAAATTTTGTTTATCCTGTAGTTTTTTTCTTTTTCATCATCATCAATTTTTGACTCGAAATAGTTGTCCTTTTGACTGAACACAACCCCCAGAAAACCCGCTTAAAGTGAGATTTTTTCCAGTGAAGTGAACGTTCAGACTGCCTTTGTGCTAGAACCAGTGACAAAGGTCAGTTATGACAACACAGGAAAAGTGGGAAAAAGCAAAGTGTTTTTATATTTATGTTTTCTTATTAATGTTCTGCAGATGAATGACCAGCGTCTGTTCTCACTGCAACAGCATCATCCTTATGTGTGCAGATCGTCTATTTTTCAGCAGAAATCAGAACCGTTTTAAGATGAGTTTGAATCACAATTCCGCAATGAAGAGCAAGAGAGAACGTGAACACACCTTTGTCATGTCCTTTTTGAAGATACTGTACAAGCTGATGAATAATAAAACCATCCTTATAAGCCCATGACTTTGAAATGCTTCCAACTAGAATTGCGTGGTTGTTCAGGTCCTGAGGGTTAACGCTTGTAAATGCAAAATGCCATAAGGACAGCTTTGAAAGCAATTTTGGCAGAAATGGTAAATACGTTTTGGGAATAATCCACACATTTAGATTTGCATTTGCGTTTGCATTCAATCTGTGAGTACTTTCAGAAATCTAAGTTTGGATCATATATGCATATGCACGTGGTGTTTGTTGATCATAGAAAAACAGCTCATGAAAAGCTTTATGTAGCTGTTTAGAGTTCAAAAGACAAAAGTGACTGGCATTCAATAAGAGTAAAGGTATCGAAAAACCCCTTTAACAGTGTTTACATTTCGAAAAAAATTGTATAAATTTATATATGCATGCATATGTATTATATGTAAACACTAACTTACATTACTACATCCTTCATGTAGTAACATAAAACTAATATATATATAATATACTATATAAGTTACATTGAACCTGACACTGTTTAAAATGCCAAAAGTGCATGTTTGCTACTGCATCATTGTTTTATTATGGATTAAACATGTTACACGACGCTCTCAATTTTCAGTTCATTCACAGAATTATGTAAAATGGGATCAGAATATAATAATGTGGATTCCAGGGGAAATTCCTTGGCAAAAAAAGGCTACAAGGATGGCGATGAGATGATATATTTGTTTATTTAAGTAAAAGTAAAAAATCCCGTTATTTCTACATGCATTCTATTTGGAGCATTTCGACCACCAGGTGGCGCTGTGTGTGTGTTCATGTGTGCGCTGACGTGCATTGCTGCTGGCTTTCTGTGGGAGAAGTTCTCAAAATTTTCCCTCATCTTGAAGGTCTCGACCGCAGACTCCCACCACTAAACACACAGAAGGTTAATACTAGAAGGACTCTAAATGATTTACAATCTGAAAACAATCCATCTCTGCAGCGGAGATAAACAAATGGTCTTTCGAAATTCAAAAAATCATTAAAATATACCAAAACAACTAGTCAGCAAACCCTAGCACGATGTAAATAAACACAGTGGGGCCCTGCAGTCCCCCAAGAGGATTGTCAGCAGATCTGAAATCAGGACCTCCATCCGCACGTTCTCACCGCTCTGAAGTGACTGCAACATGAAGAACAATGTTTTTCTTGTTTTGTGAAGTCATTATAGTGAACTGAATGTAGTAAGTATTATTTATGACGTGGATATTCACAGACTCAAGTAAAAGGCCTAATATACTGCGAAATATGAAAAGGGAAAACATTTTGAATATATAAACACCGATGAAATAAAAGCTTTATTCTGGTGCAATATAAATCAATCAGAACTAATGACGTTTTTTCCCCTTAATGATGTCTCCTGTCACAAAACAACTGAATGACTACACTTTTTACATCAGCTATTTTTTTTCAAAGGTGACCTTTAAAACCAAAAACATACGAGATTGAAACATCCTAGGTAAATATTTCACTGAATATCACCACATGTTGCATTTGAACCTCTTCTCATTAAAACCTCTATAAAACAGCAATGGCCCTTCTTGAGCTACTCATTTACCCTAGAAGGTGAAAGAAGTCATGTATCAAAAGTTGAACTTTTGACAGTTTTGACATGTTGAGAGGAAGGAACTGAAAACCAAGCACATGGGTGATGGGGGGATGGGGAGTAGTACCATTTCCTCCAGACAAACACGGTTCAGCGGGCTGAAGGAATAAATGGCGAACAGCTGCTGCTGCAGTGCGGCGAGCCTCCGAAGTGATTCATAACCCCTGAAATTCAAAAATGGCTATTTCATCCCCCAATCAAATGAATGCAGGAAGGATAACGTGTTGCCAGCAAGCCACTGGAGGTGGTGCACGATAACCTCTGGGCCAGGAAATGCTACAGAGGAAGTCCTGGTTGACTGCAACCCCTGCATAGTTTGGGCTGAGAGCTTCTTTGCAGGAATCATGAAACAGGGAGAAAATATTCATACGCCTCACAGCAAGAAGGATTGATTCCCAGCTGGAGGCCTTTCTGCGGTGCGTTTTGGTAAAAATACCAATGACCTCCTTCAGACGGGTCTTTCAGGAATTTTGTAGGATTATATTAAGACCCTAAAACTTGGCATTCTGATGCTCAAAAAAAGTATAAAGTAACTAATAATATGCTACAAATTGTGTCCAGAAGATGTTTCATATCCGATCCTAGAAATTTAAGCCAAGAGGGACTTGAATGTTTGCAAAAACAAGTGCGGAAACAAGGAAATAAAACTGAAAACATGGGTCATGCTTAATAGGTTCAAAAAACTTTTTTAGAAGTGAATTATTAATAATGTATAATGCACATGAATGTAAAATTGTGAACACCAGTGAGGGGTGCTTGTGTACTGCCTATTGTGTGTATAATATACACATTTACTATTTTCTTACTTTCGAAAATGGGTTGATGCAAGAAGGGTAAGTTGTTTGGGGGATTTTTGTATTAATTCTTTTTTATTTATATTGTCGTTTTTATATTTTTATTCAACAGGTTAAAAACAACAACGAGTTATTTCACCGAACATGACACGCAGTTGATTCAGCCATGACTCAGTCAAAATACATCAGGGGAAATTAGAGCCTTCGGTGTCATTGTTAAATTTGGAATAGATTACATTCTCTGACATAACTGTTGTCACCGAATGGAAAATTGTCCTCCCTCAAAGTCAGGTGACCGAAGTGTCAAGAATGAAAACGAGCGCGTTCCGGAAAGTCCGGACGGCACCTGAAGTAACCACCGGGATTGTTTGGGTCCCTGCGCGGGGGGTGGGAGGGGGGGAGGGGGCGTGTCTTCCACGCGCCAATCTGAGAGAGAGCCAGTGCGTCATGTGACACGCCCTCCTTGGCCCCGCCCCCTCTGGTCTCAAAGGGAGCTCGAGCATCGTCGGGCGGGTTAATTCCGAGCTGCGCATAGCCGCACTCCTTCTGTTCGCTGCCGCCGCCTTCTCCTTCGTTCGACAGAAAAGTGGCCATGAAGACCAAATTCATCAACGGCGTATCCACCTCCCCCTCCCTGTCGCTGGGGCTGCTGGTGACCGAGAACGCCCTCCAGGTCCAGGCCGAGGCGCCGGAGCATCGCAAGGAGCGGCTCCGCGAGGACCAACCCGATCCGGACACCCGTCGCAAGGCCTTCCTGTGGTGCCGGGAGTTCCTACACGGCGCCTGGAAGAGCCTGGCCGAGGAGGACCTCCACGTCGCCGTCATCAGGTACACGGTGTTCGGATAGGAATCGCCCATCCTCCCCCCCTCCCTCCCTCCCTCCCTCCATCCATCCATCCATCCATCCATCCATCCATCCATCCATCCATCCATCCATCCCCATCCACGAGTAGATCCATCTTCTCAAAGTGGGGATAACGTCATGCTGACAATGAAATTTTTTGTCTGAAATCCCCTCACAAACAAACAGTAATTCAAATTAGTGACAAGGTTAAACCACGTTAATATCAGTGAAATGCATAGGCTTGAAGTCAGATCAGAGATGCTGCTCCGTTTAAATGAACTGTATGCAGCTGGGGGTGGAGTTGGAGCTGCAGTGATGTTCCATCTTGGACTTTGTAGTTCCTGTCCTATTTGGTCAGATGTTCCAATGACTACTTTGACATCATGGTGAACAAAGTGACTGTGTCGGTTCCTTTTATTTATCTTCCCTGCAGGGGGGGTCTGAGCAACAGGCTGTTCCTGTGCAGCCTGCCCGACGGCCTTGACACGCAGGGCGACGAGCCCCGTAATGTTCTCCTACGCCTCTACGGCGCCATCCTGCAGGTGGGTACACATCTCCCCCTCCCATGAAACACTGAATTGTAGATACAGTTACGCAGGTAGAGGTGGTCCGAGCACAGGGACCAGCCGTGCAGGGGGTTGGGGGCTCCCCTCAGACACACAGGTTTAGAAATGGCCCAAAGCGGATCGAGGTTTTGTCCTTCATCCCTGCAGCTGTTTGTAGCCGAAGCTGCTGTAAACTAGATGAAACACACACTCACTGTTTGACCTGTCACCCGTAATAATGGATGTGACTGGGGGTCAAAGGTCACACTGATTAGAGACCACACAATAAACAGACAAACAAAGATAATGTGTGATGACACCGCCGCAGGCTGTTATTATTGTGTGTGTGTGACATGTGTGTGCGTGTGTGTGTGTGTTGGGTGGGTGAGTCATATGCTCATGTTATTCATTGCATGCATGTACAGTGACAGTGTGTGGGTGTGTGTGTGTGTGTGTGTGTGTGTGCGCGTATGTGTGTGTGTGGGTGTGGGTGTATTAGCCATTGTTGTACACAGTGATGTACCCCCATGGCTGTACCTGCATGTGTTCTTTGCCGTAGGCTTCCCCGTGGAGCGTTCTCTCGTTCCCAGGTGAACCCGCCCAAAATCACGGTACAGTATGAGATCCTGAAATCTCAGACTAATACAGAGACGTAACACACACTCATTTAGCACCGACCCAGCTGACGGCACCGCCGAGGACCCCCCCCACACCCGATGGGTCCTGACTGTATAGACTCGGCTGAACCTTTGAAGGAATCCGCAGCTGAGAAAACACGAGGCCCGTTGTTGCTTCACTGGCTCACAGCTTGTTAACACGGAGAGAGAGAGAGAGAGAGAGAGAGAGAGAGAGAGAGAGAGAGATAGGGAAGCTTTATCTCTGTCCGATGATGTGGCTGGTTTGTTCAGAGGTTGCGAACCAGCAGCACGGGGTGGGGGGTGGGGGGGTTTGGTGACGTGTTCTGACTCATTTGGGTGACTTTTCCAAGATCACCGTTTAGTCTCAATAACCCGCATACGAGAACTGATTTTATGATCGAACACAGATAAGGATATAATTGAATACAGATAGGAGCTGAAAATGGCCCTGGTCCATCGCAGGATGGGGGACTCCATCTTTTCTGTACGATTAGAGAGCTAGTTTTAACACCACAGTCACGTATACATCAAGTAATAAGAATGAAGGAAATCTCAGTTTCATATTTGAACCCCGGGGCCGATGAGAAATAGAATTAATCGATGCAAGTCAGGGAAACCTGCCGCGTATGTGAAGCGTCAGCACCGAAGGGAGTGAAAACGGGTGGCACTAGATAGATAGATGGGATGAGAAAGGGAGGCTTCACGAAAGGAATCGAAATAAGAAAAGATACTTGCTTTCCATTTGGTGAATACCATCAGGAAAAAGCAGCTTTTGGCATGTTTGGCTTTACGCAGAACTACGGTCTTCTCCTCTTGAGCCCACCGTCGAACACGGATTCCCACCGGAAAAAAAGTCTTATCCCACAAGACCGAGTCTCATCGGACTCATGGGGAACATGCAATTGGCTGTTGGTCTTCAGAATTGCACAATAAAGATCCGAAGGTTGCTCGCTGCTGTAAATTATTACAGAAGCTTGAAATTAGTCATTTATGACTGTTTTTTTAATCAGGCCAGATGAGACCCGCATTAAGTATGAGGTTTTGTTTTTATTGCTAATGGATTTTATTGCTCGCGATGTCACCGAGCGGGAGCGCAGTGTCCTTCACCAAGGAAACTGCAGCCATATCTCTGGAATTAGCCGTGTCTCATCAAAAAAGCTAATATGATTAAGGAAGTGGGATGTGGTTGCCAAAGTGCACGGCCACTAATGATTAAACCGAGTCTCCCCGTGACACAGACGCGTCTCTCAGCAATGGAGCTATGCCGGCAGAATATCGGATAAATCTCGTATATCCCGAGTCAGACGATGTTGTATCAAGCAGGCGGGCGCGGTCTGTCGGGCCTCTGGACCCCAGGCTCCGAAAAGATGCTGCCGAAGCTTCCCAGTGCTCACGGATGTCTTTCCCTCTTCTTGTGTTGATAGATGTCCTGTAATAAAGGAGAATCCCAGTCAAACAAAGACAGTCACTTCCAAGTAAGTAACTGATGGCAGCGTCATCTCGTGTCTGAAGCTCTACCTCTCTGAACTCTTCCATTAACTCACGGCTGGATCCGGAGGGGGGGAGGGGTTCACCAGAAGGGTGTATTCTTGTAGGTTCCTATAAATGGTTTGGCCAACTGAGTAGAAATCTACCAAGAATGGGGTCCCAGAACTCATGGGAGGCTATAGTCGCACGTCAGACCTGAAGAACGAGGCCCGGTTCCTTCGCTTCATCCTGGTTTGCGAGAGGCTAATGCAGGGGTGACCTGTCTGCCGGAGGTAAATCCCGTTGGGATTAGATGGGATGACTAGTTAGGCCTTTTCAGGTCGGCGTCCAGACGTCACTGCATAAATGAGCCATTAGAGCTACTGCACAAGTGCCTGTAGTTTTTGAAGAAAAAAACATTCCTTGACTCGAGAACATGGCCACCCTTTTCCTGCTTTGCAGATGGTGGTCCCTGTCAGCTGCAAAAATATAGCAGCAATCACGTGCCTTTCTCTTTTTTTTTGTTTTCGTTTCGACTTCAACGTTCCTGTTAGGGTCACTTGGGATCCAAAGCGCCCCCCCCCTTCGCTTTGTGATAGAAATTGCATGGTTGGAAGAAAAATAATTCAGTTTTTATGTCAAAATGGAGTCCGCTGGAGTCGCTCTCTTCCCTTCCCCCTCTTCTCTCACACATTAACACACAAATACGTGCATGCATCTCAAGAAATGTGTCTTAAGTACATGATCATGATAACAAGAAAAAAAAATCATTCATTCGTTCATTGTCCATTCTGCTTGTAGTCTAGGTTGCGCTGAGGTTTGCGCGGCTCCCACTGGGTGATTTGTGGGAGGAGCAGCTTAAAGGCTGTTCTGGCCCGAAGAAGTTGGTGGAGCGAGGCCAGCACCGGAGTCATGCGTTCACGTTGACGCATTTCTGAACAGGCTTGCAGGCCTCAGACACTCGTCCTAGGCAACCCGGATGAAAGGGAATTACAATAATCCAATGTAACGAATGCAGGGGATTATTACCTATGCGTCCTTTAGTGATGAGGCAGGTCTGATCAGACCACTCTGGTTGAGTTGAAGGTCCAAAGAAAGCGCACCTGAGAGGGAAGGAGTCAGTCTATCGGGCCAGGTCCATTTTTAATATCATCTGAACGCCTTCACCCAGCGTAACGAGGAAGGATTTAATGTTTTATTTATGTATTTTTATGAACATAATTCTCAGGCTGGAGCCTCAGATGTCCGCCCTGTCCGTCAGTGAGCCCCGTCCGCCACACCACTGGTCGGACAAATGATGTCAGAGATACACCCGATGTTCTGCAGGTCCAATTTGAGAACCGCAGTGGGTCAAAATGCCCGCCCACGGGTGACTGACATGCCGTGCCTTTAGGACCAAGAGCAAATATTTGAGAAATTTGCTCCCACAAATCTGGTCACATTTGCTAACGATTAAAACAAGGCAAATTTGGCTGCTGTTGTCGGAGAAATTAATATTTAGATTAATATCTGGAGGATCTGAGTCTTCCAGGTCACGGTTAATCCTTGTCAAATCCAAGGATTTAGGCGAGTATTGTGTTTAGATGGTCCCAATGACACCATCAGCTCAGCCTTTAAGGGCTTATCAGTGTGTTTTTGACTCGAGCTGGGTCCTGAGATTGACCTGGTTCTGGTCTCTGCTGGTGGATTTGACCGGTCTTTTGTTATCGTTTGCCCCATTTACATACTTAAAGGCAGATAAGGACGCCGGACGAAGCGGCCCCACACCTGCTGCAGCGGCGAGGCCAGCTGCTCCGTATCTCAGTGTCAAATAATGCCAAGAGACAGTGAAAATGTCAGGCAGAGGGGCAGCTTTCGAAGGAGGTTAAATGGAGCCAGGAGGAAGGAAGTGACGCAGGGGTTGTTAGAGGACAGACCGTGTTCCGGTGGGGTAATTCAGACCACCACCATCTCCCGTGGCGGTATTTTTAGAACGCGATACGGTGGGTGTCATCAAATACAAGCACTGAGTCATGACAACCCCCCGCCACCTGACAGTACTTCTTTCACAATCCTTGCCCTGCACCTATTTGTCTTTTACTGCGCCATCTACCTTAACATTTGCACAATGCGGCCCGCTTGCATAATTCCATCTCAAACAAAGCTGACCTGAAAACCACAGTGATGTTTGCAAAAGTCACTTGGACCTGTGGCTGAGCTGTGGAGATATGGCGTAGAAGTGGGTCAGTAACCGCGAGGCTAGATGTTTTCTGATCGACTATCTGATAGCTGTACATGTCAAAATGTGTATGCTAAAGCTGATCATTCCCCTTTGAGATGGCATGTGACTGTCCGTCTGCAGGAAAGGTGTTATATAACGGGGGGGGGGGGTTGGCTGTTGGCTGCAGTCATTATTTTTTCACGATGCAGAGACTCAGCTCGGCAGCCTTGTATATCAGACTGCTTTGAACAAGTCTCTAAATACAGCCCCTTCCCACGGGAGGCTATCTGAACTGCTTCCAGCGGTTATCTGGAGTAAAATGTTTCTCCTTTCGGGTGACTGGACTGGTTCGGCTGGAAACCTTCAAGGCCAAGCAGGCGTCAGATTAGGTTTCACGCCAGGGGTCATCACCCATGCAAGGCTCAGTCTAGATTCCTACTTAGTGCTTTATTATTTTCACCTTCATATTAAATTTCATCTTAATTTACCCCCTCCCCTTGAAACGCACCGTGGTCCAGGATTTCTTGCAACCTGTGACTTCCACGAGCCCCCCAGGAGAAAGTAGACCTCCTGGAGGCAGACTTCCTGCCGGATGGCCAACATGAATCACATTCCAGGGCAGGTTGCCAAAGAAACTGGCATTCACACTGCAATCTCTTCCCCCTCAGCTCGTTTATCACTCTGAAGTATGTTACACTTCTCTACTAGAGGCCTGACATTCAGCAGGATTTCTCGTTGTTACAGAGTTAGCGTTGCGATTGAGTGTTCTTTTCTAGCAGCAAATGACCGTAATTCGTGTTTGCGGAAGCATTTCTTCTGGCCAGATAACAAAACGGTCGCAGAATGGGCTCAGCCAGGTTTATGACACTGGCAACTGTTTCACTGGGAAATGACGTAAGGAAGACCCCTCTTGAAATTCCTTGACGGTTTTGTTTGCATTTTTAGAATTACTCATTACGATACTAAAACCATTGACAGTTGAGTCGCCCTATATATTACAAACATTGCTGTATTTGAAACGATCCACCATCCGCTCTTGACGCTTGGATGCGAGGGTCAGCGGCGGCGGCAGGAAGACTCAATATGTCGCTCTACTGTTGTGTCCTTGGTTGATGTTGATCCTCGGCCGTCTGACTGATTAACAGAACAAGGATTTCCAACCTGCGCTTTTTACCTTGCAAGACAGTACCGTGCCCGTCTCTTGACTTTGGGGCTTATCCGGCAGATCGGCGCATCGAACGTTGTGGGTCAAAGGCTTTGTCAGCTTCACACGTGCTACTCGTTACTGGTCCACAAATGCTGGTGCCTCGGTAGCATTCATTATGCAAGTCTTGGACGCCATAGTGGTGCAGGGAAAATTCTGAACGATGCCTGCAACATTCCACTGCCTTGTGTGTGCAAGAATGCAGAGCGCCTGACAAGGCGGCCATTGTGTCGAGTTGAAGTCGGGCACCATACGTCCTATCTCCACCCATTCCATATTCATAGCTGCTAACGTTTCATGCCTAATAAATGGGAATCAAGAGGAAATGGAACCATGGCCGCACTTCAACGCACAAATTAGTCGACGCAGCCTACGTTTCATGCCTCGGCTTCACCTGGCCTGAGGAGGGGGGGCTCATTCTTTCTTCGGATGTTATCGTCTGCCTGACTTTGTTCACCTTCCGATATTTATTTAACCCAAGTCCAGTCATCTCCATTAGTATTCTCAGAAATAGCAGGTCAGCAAAAATAAAGAAAGCTGATCTCGAGTCAGTCTCATTACTCACAGCAGTTGCATCTGGTGTGTCACCGCGGTAATGGGACATGTGTTATGTGTTCTCTTGTTCGAGGAGTTGAAACCTGTGATACCACTCAACCATCTCAGGCTTCAAAATGAGTCAATCAATACTATGGAAACCCACTGTGCCACCACATTCTTTGGCTTTTCTGAAATCAACCCTCTGGAAACGTCCTGGTTTCCATGAGTCAAGAGTCGATGGTGAGAAGATGACCTACATTTCATCCATTTTTTTTTTCATTGTTTTGTTTCCATTGAAACAATCCACCATTTTGGAATATTTAATCCCCAGTGAGTATAAGAGCTTTGCGTTCATTTCCAAGAGGCACAAGGCACTTGTATGCTCAAGTGTAATCAGTGAAAGGAACAGAGAAGAAGACAAATATCGTCTGGAATGGAACACGGAAGTGAACTCTACACTGCCCCCTAGTGGACACATTGTCTAACAACCACAGAAACGTAAGGCCCAGACGATTCCATTTGAGAACCTAGCGTGGGCATAAATGAGTCCTGAAATAAATGAGCGCCAAAAACCCCCAGCAAGTCGGCATCCCCAATCCGCCCCCTCTGGAGGCGGCAGACAGTGTGTGCGTTCACACACTCCCCTCCGCATTGTGTGTCGAGACCGAGCGTTGCGTTTCAGTGGGTTCCTACGAGAGGAGAAAGCTGATCCTTCCCGGGACTTAAAACTCCGTTGTCTGCTCCTCGGCGCTCTGACAGGCGAACCCGCTCACCCCTGGCCCCGGCCCGTCTCCTCCCCCGACCCTCCGCCGCTTCCCTTTCAGATGTGAACCTCACCACATGAATATTTCGACATGTCCAGGTCCAAACCTTCTGCCTTGTGAGGTTGCCACGGCTACTGTTAGTGCACCTCAAACAATCATTTGTTTTTAAACGTATTCAAGTGAAGAAATTTAAGTCCAGTTGCCACGACAAGAAGATTCCCTCAAGAATTCGCCATGACCTGGATGACTGAGAACCTCCACAGGCATGATAGTAGTAGAAATATCAGACACAGATGAAGAAATACTTTCCTCAATCATAACAGTTCTTATATTTATACTACATTTTGTGTTTTTGCCGTGTTGCGTGCACACCCGGGTAACCCAGGTAACCCCACCACATGTGGGATGCAAACAGAGAAACCATGCTGGAAGCTTCTTGAATGGCTCTGCATGCAGATGCCGTGTGCGGGGAAGCTTTTTACTCTTTCACTCCTTTTCAAGTTCTTACCCCCCAGGTGGAGACGCCAGTCTTTTTTATGCATGATGTTTGGAAGTCTTGAAATTTTAAAGTCAAGCTCTTATCGTGTGTGTGTGTGTGTGTGTGTGTGTGTGTGTGTGTGTGTGTGTGTGTGTGTGTGTGTGTGTGTGTGTGTCGCAGGGGGGGGCAGAGGACGTGGGGCGAGAGCGCGTGGTGTTCGCCCTCTT
>CAAKHD010014272.1:43653-61433 GCA_901007705.1 Fistularia tabacaria
TTTTCCCTGGTTTATTGGGTTTTGTGTGATCCGTTGTCTTATTTGTTTTTTTGCCAAAGGGTTGTATTTAATCCTTCCTTTTTTTTTTTTTTTTTTTTTTTTTTGGAGAAGGGATTTGCAAATCTTGCACTGCTGGGCCAGTGCTGACGCTAGCACCTTCACTGTGTCCCACAAGGTGGGAAATCACAGCGCGCTGTCAAGGTCGGGCATCTCTGGAATCCCACCCCCGCCCCCCAAAAAAAAAAATCTCTGAAGCCCCCCCCCCCCTGCAGCTGCACTGAAGACCATGTAGATGGTGCACGTGCTTGCTTTGAATCCGCACCGTGGTTCTCGGTTGAAAAGAGCTAACAGAAGATGGTCAGGACAGGGTTTGGAGAGCCTCAGGCATGGCTGGCAAAAAAAGATCAAACTCTATGCGTGGGGGTTCAGGGCCTAACACAGAAGAGTTTCATGTTGAACCACCAGTGACAGCGGAGGAGACCTTCGCCCTAAAGAGTGAATGGTTGTAAGTCTCCATATGGTGTGTGAATGAGAGGGTGAACGGTTGAATGCCTATATGATGGGAATAATAATAGTGGTATAAATTGTCAATGAATCAATGTATTTTTATATGTTTATGTTATTTTCCCTCCGTGATCTATCTATCTATCTACATAAATCCTGGTACAATGCTTACATTGGGACAACAGCGTCACCCAGTGGCCGTTTACCGCCATCGACGTCCCTCCATCAACCAGGCAGTTTCCCACTTTCACCAGCAGAGGGAGACATGTCGAGGATTAGTTCAAGCAATTGTAGGGAAAAATTGAATAAAACATATTTAATAGGCAGTTGTTGGTGATTTAATGGATACGGATCACTTTGTTGTTGATGTTCATGTGTTCCTATCGTCTTGTCTGCTGTGGAATTTGTTTCCTTAAGACAGCGTAAAAACAAAAATCACAGTTGAAAATTCTGATTGCATGATTTATGGGACTGACACTAAGAAGTCCACAGGTTCTTGATTTTCTTCTTCTCCTTTGCCCCCCCCTCCACCTGTTCCCAAGTCAAGTGTGTACATGTGATGTGGAAACCTCAGGCAGGGCCCACTTTGTCTTGATTTGATCCCGGAGTCCATGCCTGGTCCGTATCCCAGATAATGTTGACTTCTTGCTCCTGCCACCTTCGTGTCAGGTCTGCAGGGTGTCGGACACTGTGTATTCTGACTTGTTCCCCTTTGTTGGACCTTCCTTCTGCTCTGGATCAAACCCCGCTGAGCTCCACACCAGCCGAGCCCTCCAGGGTGGGAATCCGGCGAAGAATAATGGTGGCGGCGGCCAAAGACTAGATTTTTGTGAACACGTCCTGGACATTTGACGATATATTTTCTTGATATGACACAATCCGCTCACGTGTCGTACATTCAGAGTTTAACGGCATGGAATGGGCGTTACACTTAACAAAAGCTACTGAAGAGAAAACCAAACATCATCGAGTTGGAGACTGAGGTTGGACATCTGGGCCAGGATGCCTCGGGTTTACGCCAACGTCCTCCTGAGGAAGTCGACCAGGAGATGATGGGGGAACCCGAAATCCATCTGGATCACGACGTGGCCCTGGTGATGGTGGTGGGGGTTGGGGGTGGGGTTGGAGAAGACGGTCTGAGATCCTCGCCAAACAGACGGGAACGGGACCCGCGGCAGCAGTGCACTGACCTCTCGGGGAAGAACCTCCGGGTTGAATATGTCGAACAGGTTCGCCCCCTGTTTGTCAAGCAGCCTGGTGACCTCCATCCCCAGAACTGAAAACACAGAGAAGATACGGGGTTTCTCTTACCCACGGCAGAGGCGGCGGCACTGCCAGCCTTTGAGCATACATGTATCTCTCAGGTATTCACGCTCCATGGTAGCTCCTGAGCTACTAAAATTCAGCGGAAGCAGGTGATCTACCGAGTGGTTCCTGTTCTACGCCAGAACACGCTCTTATTTTGAAAGTTGAGAGAAGCTACGCTCAGTTAGGCGTTGCGTTGCTCTTCATCAGCTGCTCAGGAGGGTCTTACCAGACAGGACCTTGGGGACGCCTATTTCAGTCACAGCTTCTTTGACGAAGGCGCTGGCCTCTTCCATCTCCTGGAAGGGGGAGGTCAGAGAAGAGAAGAGAACATGTGAGCGGTGAATGCTAGCTAGCTAACCGTCCAATCTGGCAGTCTTTCAGATAACCCGCAATTCTTTGAGGGGCCGTGGAAAGAAACACCACTTGTTTGTCACCACTTTAGGCAATTTTTTTTTTTTTAGATTTCATTTCATTGTGGAAGAAAAGAGCAGGATGAGAGGATGGATGAAGAGGGCCAGGCCTCTTTTGAGAGTTTGTGAGTGGAGGAGGATCGTCAGTTGCACTTCATTTATCGACACCTACCGGAGGCGAGGTGCTGCGCAGCAACTTTGACCGCCTCCCCCCTGACGTCACCAGCCCGATCTGAATAAATCACCCTGAACTTTGAGCTGCGGCGGAAACACAGGGAATCACCGAACACTTTTCGACGGGAAAAAAATTCCCAGGATTTCAGTGGAAAAGAAGCCGACGTCCAGAATATCGGTGTCTTGTAGACGGAACCGGCATTGGAGCTTGAAAACTCCCTGGTCTTGGAACCAAACATTCTTGGTTCAATTCCCGAATTCTCAAAACCTGGAACCCCTAAATTCCCTAAGAGGCTACGAATTAAAGGGCTTCTTTCTTCTTCTCCTAAAACCATCAGGGTTCAGTTCGAAGGACGTCACCCCAACAAAAACTCCAAGTTGGAAGGACGCACGAGCTGATGGAGTCCGACGAGACCGCATGTTCATCAAGAAGATCAACGGCGTCACATCTTCAGAGGAGCCGAGGAGGCGGAGGAGGCACGGACGGCGTCGTCTGATACGGAGGAGACCGAAGCTTTGGAGCCGACGAGGAAACCGAGGCGGCAAAGTTGAGGAAGACCCTCTGTTTCCAAGACGAGACCCCCGACGACGGGAACTTGAGGAAACTTCACAGAACCGAGTTCAGAGAAGTTTGGCGCCGTAAAAGTGGAGCTGGAAATGCTGGCGATGAAGAGCTGGTCGCCTCTTTCTGGAACATCTCAGGACATCTCAGGGCTCTGAAACTCCGACTAACTCTTGGGACGGAACATCTGGAAGCCCAGGGCAGGAGTGAATCGCTCTCACCTGGGGGGTTCCTGCCGGCAGCTGAACGTTGGTGACCGTCACCCTGGACCAAGAGCACATTAGATGTCGTCGTCAAAGAAGAAACTGGACGTTCATCATCTGACCTTCATGAAACATCGTTCGGGTCCCGTCTGCGTTTGCTGACACGTCTTTGAGATAAACGCTGACTAAATTTCAGAAGAAGACCTCGATCACTTGTGAGGGAACGGATCTCACCCTGGAGACCGGCCGTGCAGCAACACCTGCTTCTCAGCGTATGATGCAGTGACGTCCACCTCTACCTCCTGGAGGACGCAGACAGAAGAAGCAGGAATAAGACAAAGTCCTTGGGCCGTTGACCATGGCGTGTCCCCCCCCCCCCGGCGGCCGACCGTCTGGAAGAGGAGCGGCTTCGTCTCCAGATTCCCGCAGAGGAGCTGCCCGGACGCAGACGCCCAGACCCGAGTCCCAGAGGTGGAGGTGTTCAGGAACGGAAGTGAGGAACTCCACACCTGAAGCTCTGGAGAGCCTGGATCAAAGAGGCACTGGACACACACACACACACACACACATACAGCAGGACAATGTCTCAGTCGTATGTCTGTGTGTGTGTGTGTCTGTGTGTGTGTGTGTGTGTGGGCAGACGGTGAGGGATCATACCTCTCTGAACCTCTCAGGGATGGAGCCTCTGGTCTCGAGGAGTTCCTGGAGTCACATGGAGAGGAGAACCTGAGCGCTGGAAAACTTTTTCCCCTTCAACTGAGACGACTCGATGAGGCTTTTTGATAAGAAGGTAAATCCTTTCTGGATGTGGGACGGGGAACCAGGATATTTCCTAGATATTCATTCATTCATTCATTCATTCATTCATTCATCAGGCCGCATATGGAGACAAACAACCATTCACCCTCTCATTCAGGCATCATATTGACTTAGAACTGTTCACTCATTCATTCAAATGTCATACAGACACATGCGGCAATTCTCACCCTCTCAATCGGACCTCATATAAAGAGCTACATTCTCTCACTCATTTCACGTCATGCAGATAAACACAACCATTCACCCTTTCATTCAGACTTCATATCGAGACATGCAGTCATTCAACCTCGCATCCACACGTTTGGACAATTTAGGTTCTCCAATAAGGGAGGTTGGAGAAACCTGTCCCGTGACTGTCGGTGTTGCGGAGGCGCGGAGGGGTAGAGGGAGTACGTACGCGGAGCTCGGAGGCTGATACGTTGAGCCGGAAGCGTCCGTCCTGGTGGGCGGCGGCGAGCACCGGGTTCAACATCCGGTCTGATGGAACGCAGCCACACGTCAGCCATTCACTCATTCACCTCTGACCTTGAACTTTGACCTTAGGCCTTCACGTCGATTCTGTTAACGCTTGAACAGGAAGTGAAGCCTCTGCGTCTCATTTTGAAAAATCCCTCAACCTTTTCATGGTGACATCATATATTTCTGCTGCCTCCTAATCTATCTACCCCCCCCCCCCCCCGCATTTATTTTCATCAATTTTATTCCATCATTTGAATGTTACATGAAAAAAAGGCTGTAATGAGGATCGTTCCCGACCTGAGACCCAGAAGTAGAGCATCCTGTGTATGGTCAGCTGACTGGGCTGGAAGGCGGAGTCGCTGATGACGGATGACATGTTGTTGTACTTGGTCAGGCCCTGGTGGAGTACCGAGCACTGAGTCAATCGAAGTACTCTGTGTGTATCTGCGTGTACTTACGGCCGCTCTTTACCTTGTGGTAGGATTCGATGTAGTTACCGGTGATGACCGGAGCTGCCGTCACCCCGATGTCCATGCTGATGTCTCTGTCGCTGAGGAACTGCTCTGGGTGCGCGCACACACACACACACACACACACACACACACACACACACACACACACACACACGCACACACGCACACACAATCTCGTGTACTCAAAGTGATATTTTTTTTGTTTTAAACCAATTTTTATTTCATTTTTCTCAACATCAATGTGACAGGTACATGTACAAGATAGAATGAGATGACACGGTAATAGATAAAGAAGTAGGAAAAAGTAACAGAAATATCGGGGAAAAAAAAACTCCACTCCACATAAAAAGGATATGATGCATATGTCAGGTGACTCCTTGACTGCACCTTCATTGTATGAGTTAATGTATGTAATTTGCTCCATTTGGTATGTGTTCCCATACTTTTTGGATCCATATATTTTATGTAGGGGGATCCGGTTTTAACCACCTGATAGTTATGCCTTTTAATGCTGCTGTGAGCAATATGTTTAAGAGGTATTTTTTCTCCTTTCTGTCTATACCCATAGGCAGGGGTGGGCAAACTTTTTAAGTCATGGGCCGGACCCCGAGCAGAGGTATGTACTGTTTGTGTAAACTAATATATATGACATGTAAACGCCATTACATAGTAAGTTTAAGCCTTAAATAGGCGCTTGTCTGGAAAAAAAGGAAGTTGCATATTTTTTGGAAAATAACTTTTATTGCGGGGTTTTATCATCCGTGTCGGAATCAGACACTTTTCTTACACACCCTACCGAAAAGGTGCAGCTGCTGTTCCCTTTAAGCCTGCATGCATGCACAATCGTGGACCGCTCCAGCGTTCTCCACGCTAGGCAAATCTATGCAGCGCATACAAATAAATAGAAATAAAATCCAAGCTGAACTGTCAATAAATTAAACACAAAACACTGATGTGTTAAATTTGTTCACAGTGTGAGCGCGGAGAACGCTGGAGGAGTGCGCAAAACTTGCTTTTGCTCTCCGGACACATAAGACCTGCTGTTTCTACCATGCATTCTTTCAAAAATTCACCCTCGGAGAAAGACTTGCTAGCCTTTGCTAATTTGAATGCCAGCAAAAAATTTTCCTTGGCACTTGATTCTTGAATTGCAGTTTGTTGTCGAATTTTTTTTCAGTCTATAAATTAGCCGTCGGCCTCTATGCAGTGGCCAGTAGACCATATGCTAGCGTAGTTAGCATGTTTCGTAACAAAGTGACGGCTGATATTGTATTATTTGAAAACCTTAACCGTCTCTTGGCATATCAGACATCCAACCTTTGATCGGACTTCAGTGAAAAAACATTTTGTTGTCCACTCTGTATTAAAGCACTCGATACCCACTGTCCACTTTTCCTTGGTCCACTCTTTTTTATGGAAGGGTTTAAAGGGAAAAGCGTGTGACCAAGAGAGTAAATACACCAAACAAAAGCTAATAGATGTGAAGTGTGCCATCTAGTGGGAAAACGTAGGCACTGTAGGGAAAATGCCAAATGAAAGAGGTTTAATTTTACTTAATTCAATCAAATTTAGACAAGTTCGACGGGCCGGATTATAAAGCCCAACGTACCGTATATGGCCCGCAGGCCAGAGCTTTCCTGTGTCTGCCCGCAGGGGTCGCTCCTAATAATGCAGTTGTAGGGCTTTGTGGGATGTCCCGTTTGAAAACCACTTTGAAAGCGTCAAAAACCTCACACACACACACACACACACACACACACTCCGCAGGAGCTCACCTGCTCTTTCTTGTATGAAATCTGCCAGGATGTTTGCCAGCTTGTTGATCTCCTTACAAATCTGCGTCAGAGAAGACATGGAGGTGGTCTTGGCGGGGGGAAGCGGAGATGCAGAGACGTTCGGATTGGCCGGGCCAAATTTTACCTGCCCCTTGATGGCCAGCCTGACCGTGAACGAGACGAAGTCGGTGAAGAGCTTCTTCAGCCAGTTTGGTCTGACGAACGACACGTTAACACATCGGTGAGGCGAAGGTGCATCTTCTCACCGCCAGCTTAAGACTCTAACTCACTGTCTGTCTCCCTCCAGGTGAAGGCGGAGCTTATCGAAGTTCAGGTAGCAGTCAGATGTGTCGGCGGCTACTTTCCCTTCACCACAGTCTGGAGGAGGAGACGCCATGTGAGACACACACACACACACACACACACACACACACTCATCTTGATATTCTTCAATACGTCATTCCATTTGTATTCTCATGTCTTCAAGGGAAAGTTGTTTGTGGGGGGTTCAGAGATCGGAGGAGCGAACAAACGCTTGTGTTTGTTCTTTCATAGCAGGGGTTGGGAACCTTTTTGACTGAGAGAGCCATGAAAGCCACATATTTTCAAATATATTTCTATGAGACCCATATAATATTTTTTAACACTGAATACAACTGTGAATTTGCAAGTAAGACCAACGATATTGAAGTACAAGTCTCTTAATTTATTCTTTTTAATTACATTGTTATACTGGAGTTGACTAATAAGAAATAAAGTACTTCTTACCATTAACGCTACTTCTGGTGCCTGGTGGTTTTGCTGATGGCTGGTTGGTATGTGGTGAGGTTGAGCTTCATTTATTCATCTCTGAATGGCTTTCCATTCCTCGGTATTGCTAAAGAACCAGTAAAGCTAGCTGAATTCCAGTCACCTTGTCGGGTCCAAACACGGAGTTGCTGCTGACTGGCTTGCGCTTTGCATCCCAGCTCCTCGCATGCTTTCTGCCTGCTGTCCCCCGCCGGGTATTTTGAAGCAACTTTTGCACGGCGTGTCTCGAAGTGTCGCTTTATATTTGACCGTTTCATCAATGACATTTTATCAGCGCATATAAGACACACCGCAGAACCTGACTGACTATTGCATTAGAAGGAGGGAGGTTTACTTCTTGACCTCACAGCAACTTGTGGAGGCAGATGCATCATCCAATAATAATAAGAGTTTTGAAGTCGGATCCCCCCGTACCCCGAATTACACCTGGGTTATAATATATATAATATAAATAAATAAACGAATCTAAGCGGAATTATTTATTACTTATCATGTTAAGAAATGTCAGCTAAGACTTATCTGCCAGCCAGATAAGTCGATGATGTGGTCATCAAAAGAGCCACATCTGGCTCGCGAGCCATCGGTTCCCGACCCCTGATTTAAAGGTTGCATCTGGACGGATGGCATTTCGAATCTGATGATTCGTCTAAATCGGTTCACTGACTCAGGTCAGTGGACTCACCGGAAACAATACTGAATCAAAAGATTCATCTGAGTCGGTTGACTGATTGAATAAGTTGATTCATCGGAAATACGACTGATTCAGATAAATCATCTGAATCGGTTCACTGACTCAGGTCAGTGGACTCACCGGAAACAATACCGAATTAAATGAATCATCTGAGGCAGTTGATGATTGAATTAGTCGATTCACCGGAATCACCACTGATTCCGATGATTCATCTGAATCGGTTCACTGACTGAAGTCACCTGACTCGACAGAAAACACTACTGAATCAGATGATTCATCTGAATCGGTTCACTGACTCAGGTCAGCTCACTCACCAGATCACTCACACACACACACACACACACACACACACACACACACACACACACACACATACTGCACGGATGACACCTCGAATCTGATGAAAAACACCAAGGCTGCAGAGACCATGTGACCAGGTTGGTCACTGCTGATGGAGGAGCAGCTCGGCAAGTGAAGTTCTCTATCAGGGTCTGAAATATAAGGGTTGGAAACAGAGATACTCACAGAGTCTGGGGTTGATGCCCAGGTCGATCTGTGACTCGATCTCAAAGTTGATGCGGTTGGCCAGATTCACCCTGCACAACAAGCACAAAGGTGCACCTGGTTCGACTGCGTCCATCTGGGAAATTGTTTGAGCTCTGAGCTGGTTGGCTCGTCCTCTTGTTGTCGTGGAACATGCAAGACTCACAGCCAACTGCCGTATCCGTACTGGATGGTCCCTCTGAAGACTGCAGACACGTTGTGGATCTCCATGGCAATTCCTTTGCCCGGGTGAAGCTCAAAGGTGCTCTTACCGATGGTCAGGTTGTTAATCTCCAAACTTGGGAGGGGGGAGGGGGATATACAATGTCATGTCATCACTCTTTGAGTCCACATGATTGTGTGTGTGTGTGTGTGTGTGTGTGTGTGTGTGTGTGTGTGTGTGTGTGTGTATGTATAGCTCTATGCCCTATGTATAGCTATTTAAAATATGAAATTCTTCACTCAAGTGACTCAGTTGAGCCGAATCACTTTAGTGAGCGACTCAGATCAACACGACTCCATAAACTGAACCGAGTTCAACACGTCCGTGTGGATGTGTGTGTGTGTGTGTGTGTGCTTGTGTGTCCACCCACTTGTCCAGGCTGTACGACACTCTTCCGATGAAGAGCAGCGACTTCTCCCCCTTCACACTCGGGTACCTGGCGTGTTGAAACGCCGCCTCGATCACTCTGGTGGTTTTCTCATTCACTGGACACACAGAGACGAGTGGAGACAGATGATAACCGCTCTGCGCTCACACTATCTGATCACGGTGGAGTGTGTGTGTGTGTGTGTGTGTGTGTGTGTGTGTGTGTGTGTGTGTGCGTGTGTGTGTCGGGGCTCCAGGGCTGAAGTTTATCTGGACCTGAGGGGGCAGCAGAGACGTCCGCTTTGTCTACTCTGAAGGGAAATTGCTGAAGGGCAAAGGACAGATAAACAATGAGTACAAGTGTCCACAACTGCAGCACCGGTGAGGCCTCCATTTGGGACAGATAGTAGTTGCTGTTGTTTTGGAAGAATGTCAGAGAAGCTAATGAGCGGGCGATGAAGCGTCTGTATCGGGCCAACGCCTTCACGTCAGACTTGTGGTTTCTGTTGTCGCAGATCGAGGTCCTTGATGGGGCTGTGGGTGGATTGGAGTAGATAATAGTGAACAAATCATGACTTAACGGGGACTCACACACGACTGCGGCGGGGTAGGTGAGACGGCAGACGGCCCCGGTGAACCTGTAGGCTGAGGCGGGATCCTGCAGGCAGCCGAGTGACGTCTGGCAGATGGACAGCAGGAGCAGCAGCAGCAGCAGCGGGGTGGCGGCCGGAGGCATCGCGGTGGGGTCGCTGTTTGCAGTTCCCCGCGCTTTCCGCCGTGTTTTCTCTCAAACCCGGTGATCTATATCCTTCCAGGGAAAGCTGGCGGGCTGGAGAGACACCGACCTCCAACTGAGAATTGGAGTCAGCACTCATTCAACGGCAACTTGTTTGTGAATCCAAGTCTCACCCAAGAGAAACATTCCTATTTTAGAGAGGAGCACAGATTTGATAGCTTGAATACACACCTGATAAAGCCGTCTATCTAACAACCTTCTGTCCTTCCCGGCTCCTCTGTTCCTTTTCCCTCTGCTTGTCACCGGCTTATGCTGCTGCTTACAAAAGCTCACTTCAGAGTACGTCTGTGGTGAAACAACCTCTTGTTTTGGTACGGGGGTGGAGGGAGCTAATAGATAACAGATCTGACTTACTGGATTCCAGAGCAAATAGGTGGATGGAGGTGGTCACAGTACAAAGCTAGTGAAAGCATAGCGCTAAAATAAACAGTAGTATCAAAACACAGGAATAAGACGAGATGAATAAGTAGCTTAGAATATAACGGGATGGAGAGCAGTTTTTCAGTACATCCGAGGCAGATGAATGGCACAGTCTGATGGCAGGAACCATCTCTGAAACGCTGCACTGACCGGTGGTCAGGTTGTTAATCTCCAAACTGGTGCGACAGAGAAATACAATGTGATGTCATCACTTGGAGTCCACATGATTGTGTGTGTGTGTGTGTGTTGATTTGGATCCTACTGAATCACCAGTCCGAGGTCACCATTTCCATGAGTCTTCTGGTTGGCTGGTGTTGAAAGTACACATGATACAGCGGACTCACCAGGAAACACAGTTGACTCAGATGAGTTGTTTGAACCAGTTCATTGACTCTCATCAGCAGATTCACCAAAAACAATACCAAATCAGATGATTTTTCTGAATCAGTTCACTGACTTAAATCCGCAGAGTCACTGGAAACCTTACCGAATCAAATGATTGGCCTGACTCAAATCAGTGGACTCACTGGAAAGAATGATTCGTCTCAATTGATTCGACTGGGGCAGGAACCATCTCCTGTTCCTCCCTTCAGACGTGAGGAGAGTTAACCGACTGAGCTCCGTGCTGCATCTACATAGGAAGCATGGAGGACATTGGACTTGGGGTTGAACATCTTCACCTTCATGTCCTACTTCCTTTATAGTGACCTACCAACGCAAAGCCACACATGGCGTCCTCAATCCCCCGGGCCAGGGATTGGGCGGCGCGGTGTTTGCGGAGGGCCGGAGTCTGCTCATGCTAAATATTTGTCATGGGGAGTTCACGCATGCGATCATGGGGTTGACAAACTATTCCCGGGCCGGAGGCGGTTCAGAACATTTATTGAGTCTGCCGGATTTACACTGGCTTTTAATAAGTCAAGTGAAATGATCCGATTTCCCGGAAGTACACAGCTCATAACAGACCGCAATAAAATATAGAAACCGTTGATTTGGTCATTCAAATAGCAACTTTCACAATTTCATATCAATGAATACGAGACAGTTTCTCATCGCTGTTACATGTTGACCGTTTGCATAAGATGCAGTTTGTAAAGTGCTTGGAGTACAAAGAACAGCCGAACGCATTTCTGCACAGAACCTGTTAAATTGCAATATTTTTCTTCCCCCAGGGGTGGGGACAGGCCCTGCAGTGCCTCTGTTCAGTTCTGTTTCGCGGTGAGATGTTCTTTTTCCCGAAAGGCACCCTTTTTTTTTTTTTTTTTTTTTTTTCGCAAAAATGTGTCTTGGTTAAAATGTAAATAAAGAAAAGACATGGGAGCCATTTGCAGATAATGTCCGGTTCTATATTTGACCCGTTAATCAGAGAGAAAATACTTCTGCTTGATTAGAAAAGAGAAAAGAAACCAAGAGCTTGAACAAACCGCTTTCCTTTTTGGAAAAGGTTCATCGTTATCAGCTATAGAAAATACTTTATGGTCAAGTTGTACAATTTGAATTAATGATTGCTGACATTTTGTTTTTTCCGTGACGGTTTTCCAGGGCACCTGGGAAGCTGGGCAGCTGGATCCACGTCACGGCGGCGTCCTGGGTGGTGAGGTTTGGGCCTTGGGCCGGCGCAAACATCACACACCTTGGTTACGAGGGCGGGGCTCGTAGGAGTCACTGCTGGAGTGTCAGTCGTGACTGCTGTGTTTGAGGGCCTTAATCTTCATCATCATCATCATCATCATCACCTTCACGGTCGGCGCTTTAATTGTGACTCTCCAAGTTCAAATCATACCGAAATGAGAAGGAAACCTGAAACCTTGGAGCCAGGCGCATCTGACGGTCGATGGTTCCTAATTCATCTCATCCGCATTTATGGAAGCTGGAGAACCTGCCTCGGCATCCTCCCGCTGGTGGTCTGGCTGCAGGTCTGCCGACAGATGCGCAGGGTTTTCATTTACAGTGTCCGGCTGAATGAAGCGTCCGTGTCCGTCTGTCAGTTCAAGGCCTGAGGAGCCTCCGGGACCAGCGAGGAAAAGAAAGTCTTGAAGAAAACCCAGGCCGTCCACATGGCCGACACCCTGTGAGGAGGAACCAGCACGGCCGTCTGTTCATCCGGCGCCTCGTCCCTTAGTCTGTCCATGCCGTCGTTAGCCTGAGGAGGAGCAGCGGTGAGTTGACAACAAACACACAGCCTCTAGTCTGAAGGACCATCTCAAAGATTCTCCCTTACAGGCTGGGGGTTCTGGTCCTCCTGTTGCTGCTGGACCTCGGGGGGTTGCTGTTGGTCGGGTGCCTGGACCTGCGCTCGCCTTCTGAAGGGGAACCAGCCGGCGGTGTGTCTGTGCACAGGGACGAGACACGCGTTACTCAACATGACATGACATGACATGACACGACATGACACGTCGCTGAGCTTTGCTGTCCATCAGGACAAACATCATGAACTGCTGTCCTGAGAAGCAGCCTAAGTACACTCTTGATTCTGCACGTGAGTTTGACACGTGAACACGCCGGGTGCCTCAATGTTCGAAACCAACTAATGAGCAGTAAGGAGATCTAGGTGTCGGGTGACTCACAGGTACATGAGGAGGAGCGTGCCCGTCACCAGCAGGAAGCGGCTCAGGTTGGAGTTGAAGTAGATGATCATGAGCAGCACGCCGAACCTGGCGGCTGAGTACATCCAGTCCAGCCAGTCCCGCTCCAAGCCATCCTCGTTTTCCACCACGGGCTCCCCCTGGGCGTTCATCCGCAGGTCCTGGTTTGCGCCGCCCGCCTCCATGAAGGCGCCGTCCTGCGCCGGGTTCTGGTCAGCAGCCAGGTTATGGATGGGGTTCTGATTGGCTAAGGCGCCCTGGACGGGGGCCTGGTGGGCGGGGACGGCCATGGCCTGAGGGGCGGAGCCTGCTGCGGCGAGCGCTGCTTGACTGCAGCAGGGAAAAACACCAAAGTCAAATGAGCTTCTCAGAGGCCTGAGGTCACCAGGTCATTATATCGAAATGACCGGAGAATGAGATTTTGAAGCGAGACTCACTAGTGGAGATAATACTGCTGGGCGTAGATTTGCTGCAGCCATAGCAGCTGCTGGGGGGTGTACATAGAGAGGGAGGGGAAGGGCGGAGGGGCCTCTGCTGGAGCCTCATCCCTGCGGGGAAGCAGAAAAGAATCAACGTTGATGAACAGCTGAGAGATTTTCAGATCAACAAAATACATCTAATATTGAAACTCCAGCTTTGGCTCGTTTGGACGAATTTATCGAACATTTGAGTCTGAATCCTGAGTTTGAGACGTGCCTTCCCCTGCCAGGTCATTCTTAGAGAGCCACAGTGTCCTCTGGTGTCCGGAGTATTTATTTATCTGCGGGATATTTCTGAAGTTGTTCCGTCTTCGCTGGTCACAGAACTGTGTCTTAAAGGATGACGTCAAAGTGCCCTACCTGACGTCACCAGGGGTGCCATGAGGGAACGCCGCCGGCCTCCTTTGCCGCAGCACGGGGGGGACCGATATCTCCGCCGTGGGGGAAGCGGGTTCTGGTGGAGGACCGGCTCTGGAAGGAGGTTGCTCGGTAACCGCAGCCTGGTGAAACAGAAACAAGAGAGGGAGTTTAAAAACCACCGTAACAGGGACGGACATAAAAACGAGATGTGAAAGACAGATGGCAACAGTTTTGGCCTGGAGGTGCGATTGGCATGCAAAAAGTACATCCTGAGGCAGGATCTAAGAGCAAGATGCATTTTGACTTTTAAGGTGTGAATGTGTGAATCCCCTTCCCAAAAGTGATGTGACTCCCTGAATGACACCAAACTGTCAGCCACATCACATTTCTTTGGCGAATCAATTTCACGAATTGCTCAAGCAAATCGGCAACTGGTGGCATTTGACAGAATCATGGAAGGGCAACTTCCATTGGACGAAAACTGCCTGCAGGTCAGATTGCTGCTGCCTTTTCAGACACTCAGTCCAAAACTTGAAAAACTCACATCATTTCAGACACACACACACACACACACACACACACACACACACACACACACACACGAGGAGAGATGAGACGCTGTGCCGTCAAACCAGATCAGCTGACAAAAGCAGCCGGTCTATTAAACTCACAGCAGTAATGTAAACATTTGCGGAGTCAGAAGAAGGACACAGCCTTTACTGTTCCTACCTCTGGTCCCATCAGGTTCCTGAGCGCCAACACCAGGTGCAGCGTGGGAATCGAGTCCATCTGAGAAGCAGAGAGATAAAGTTGTGATAAGAAGAGACTGGGAAGTTCTGTGTCCTTCAGCCGTAAAAAAAAACAAACTCACAACACTTAAGCACTCATGTGTGTTTCACATCATAGCTGATAATTAGGGGATTTGATCCTAGTTCCTGGACGATTATGGCTCAAAGGAGATGTTACTTGACCCTTGAACCCCCAACCCCCTTCAAATCCAGAGGTGATGTGACGACATGTGTCTGTGCGCAGGCTGTGTACCTGTGTGAAGAGCTGCCTCAGGTGCAGGTGGTCAGGGAGGAGCTTTCCAGCGTAGATCAGCCTCTGGTCTTCCACCGCCTGTAAGACAAACACACTTTATTGAGACAAAACTAAGGAGGATTATAGGCTTGTAACAACACCAGACATAAGCATTTTAATACAGTTAATGCGTCTGTGTGTAAAAACAGTATGTTCGTAAGTAAACAGGAATAGTAGTGTCACATTTCTCCAACCAAATTGTTGACATTCTTCTAGTTTTAAGCTAGGCTTCATTTAAGCTGGAATTCAATTAAGCTACTGCCGAGTCGGGCGCCGACTCTGAGGTTTCTCCGAGGCTTTCCACGAAGGCGAACCCGAACCAGAAGACGACGAAGACAACAACAACAAACATGACAACAACAACAATAATAATAATAATGATAACGAAAACAACAAACATGACAGCCTCTGCAGCTACTGTACGCCGCCGTCAGACCCCCGGCTACTTCCGCTAGCATTCGCTAGCTGGGCTCGGCGCTCACCGGTTTGGTGGGGTAGACGACGGCCAGATGATCCTTCAGCTCCTTCACGGTCCAACCCAGGCGGACACCCTGGACGGTCTGGTCCTCCTGCGCCCGGCTGGGCGTCTTGACGAGGAGGCTGATCTCCTCCGGCTGCGAATCGACCATTTTCTATTTCTTTGTGTCGACTCTTCTCTTTCGCTTCCCTGATGGAATTCAATCAACCTGACGTGGAGGGGAGCAAAACACGGCGGTGGTTTGTCCGGAAACGGAACCAGCGGGACTGGGGAGGCTGCTGCTGACCAGCGCCGAGGAATGTTGTTTCCAAACACGCTGTGGCCGCTCCTGATTGGCCAGCTCCGGCTCGCGCTTCAGACGTGGACTCCCCAGCGTGGAACCGCTTTTGTGAGCATGCGCAGTAAGAAACCACCATTAGAAAGATCGTCTATTAAAAGTTTCAACTCTGATGTAGGTTATCGTACAACCACACAAAACGGTGGTTATAGGATAATTATCGGGGAAACGTGGGTTGAAATCAGCAAAGAGAATAGAAAATGAGGGAAAAGGAAAACGGTCGTGTCAGGCAAAGCGAGGGAGGCACTGTTTTATTTCCGATCGTGCCTCAGAGTGAGACATCTTGTTTGACTGCGACACCGGCCAGGACAGTTGCATCAGTCTCATTATGCAATCTGACAGGAAGCTGTGAAAACCCAAGGTTAAAACATTGAACGAAACAAAGCAATTTTTTTTTTCTGGTCGAAAAAGGAGCCAGAACAAAAGTAATTGTACGAGATGGTAGTGGTTTGTATCTCAACAAACATGATGGGTGTATTCACAGATATGCGGCACCATGGAAATGACAGAAAAGCTATTTTCAAAATAGGTTTTAAAATCAACATGCAAACTCCCGCACTTATTTAATCATGCAGGTTTATTCTTTTTTTTCTTTTTTGAACTTCAGAAAACACGAAATTTCTCAGGCGAGTGATTTTCAGCCTGTTTTAATCACACCTGACAGTCAGGTTGAATTTTAGCTGAGTACTTAATATGAGCATCATGATACACAGAGTGACAAACAAATACTAATGATGTATTATTACTCTTATTATTATTATTTACATTCATCCCTCTCACTCAGTTATGGCTCAAGTTGCATACTTTTATCACCATGTGTTCATTTACTTTGTGCGATGTGTCAAACTTTTTCTGAAGATTTATCTCAGGTCTTCCATTATTGCTATTACTGAATTTCAAGTATCTATACATTTCTAATGATTTTGAAAAAAAAAAATTGTATCAATGATGATTTCACAAAAAAAGACACTTAACAGCAGAATGGTGTTTGACTATTTCAAATAAAATTTCCTGCATATTTTCCTTATTCACTGGGCTTTAGTCACAATTATGGCCAATAAGAATATCGTTAATCATTGTTGAATTACACTTCATATCTAAAATCATCTCCGCATGGCAACAAGTGTTACTGGCAGTAGAAGGTGAGGACGTTTTCCTGGTTTCCTCGGACCAATAGAACTGGAGCGCTCAGGTCACGTGACAGGAAGTCCAGCCAGGCCAGGTAGAGCGTGCTGGGACATGCCCCTCTCCTCCCCACTGGCATGGTGCTGCCTCACAAACAGGACAGTCAGCTGGGGTGCGTGCGTGCGCGTGTTTGTGTTCGTCTTCAGACTTAAGACTTACAGGACCACAAGCGCCGCCTCTCTGGAAATCTCCCGCAGAACCTCGTTCACACGGACCTGTCGCAGGGACTGCATCACAAACACACACACACACACACACACACACACACGTGTGAATACACATAACTTATGTATTGACATGTGTCATGGTTCTACTGACAACAAAAACCATTTACTGAAAGCGTGTGTGTGTTTGTGTGTTTGTGTGTGTGTGTGTGTGTGTGTGTGTGTGTGTTAGACCTTGGCCCGGTTCCCCTCCAGTTCCTGATCCGTTATCATCCAGGGGTCATCCTGAGCTCCAACCTGACCTGAACCAGAGTCGGCCTTTGGATTTGTCTCCACCCTGAAGCAGCTCAGCATGTTGTCAAACTGATCAACACTGTAGAGGAAACACACACACACACACACACACACACACACACACACACACACACACACACACACACACACACACACACACACACACACACACACACACACACACACACGCACGCGCGTGCACGTGGGGAGACTCCGAACTAAGCGTAGTTGTTGTCATCTCGGTTCACCTCCGCAGGCGCCGCGCGGCTTAAAGTACACCCC
>CAAKHD010014272.1:74374-110808 GCA_901007705.1 Fistularia tabacaria
TGTGAATAAATGTTTGTTTTTGTATGCAGCCCTTTGACTGGCCGGGGAGCGGTCCAGGGTGAACCCGGCATTTCGTCCAATGACAGCTGGGATAGGTGCCCCCCCCCCGCCACGCCCCCCCGACCCTGAGTGCAGGAAAAGTGGTATAGATAATGCATGAAAGAATGAATATTCCCACCAATAGTAGGCTTTTTTTTTTAACACAAGACTTCAGCGCCGAAGCTGCATCACATTCGTTCCAGCTCAGTTCGTTTAATGGCCTTTAAGTGCTTCGTGTAGTTCAATGATTAAACGGGGAAAGGTCACCCGGTGGCCGTTATCAATGCTTCTTTCATGTACATCCACCAAGGTCGTGACCTCCGCTGTAAGCTCATACCGTCCCAAGAGCAAAAAAGAAAAACAGCTGCTTAATCGCCCGAAAGTTTACACAGGCGTTTACAACAATGTCCAACACACACACACACACACACCAACCCCATATGCAAACACGACCACACACACAAGGAACACAAGATGCAGAGCTTTTGATTAAATTGTACAAGGACAGGTCAAGGACAAACAGGATTTTTGGATATGGTGAGAGTGTCTGAACAGATGTTTTGAGGTAGACATGATTGGACGGACCGCACATATTCCCTACCTTTGCGGCTGCGGGGCGGCCCCTATGTGGGCGCTCGTGTGCGAACACCGGCGTGCACAGATGGACAATTTGTTTCGCGTGCGGAACCGGGCAGACGGGGTGATTTTGCTTAACTTTTTGTAGCGTTCCTTGGGGTTGACGAGTCCCTCTAGTAGCAAAAGGGAGCCGCAGAGGAAAAAGGGAGCATTTATTGTGTCCCGGCCTTAATCCACCTCTGTTCAATCCCTTTAAGCATCGTTGTAATGTGTTACATTTTAATATCCGTGGTGGCATGCTACTGTTTCGGCATTATGAAATGTCCTTTTAATGCTTCGTAGCCTGTTATGTCTTTGTGTTTGTTACGTGTTCCCCCTTTCATGCGGTAGTGCCGCTGGCCGCCTCCTATGGATATGTCCATCTAGTCCAGGGGTCGGCAACCCGTGGCTCTAGAGACGCTTGCGGCTCTTTAGCGCCACCCTAGCGGCTCCCTGGAGCCTCTTAAAAAATGCATGAAAATGGATGAGGGGGATAGATTTTTTTTTTTAATGTGGTTTCTGTAGTAGGAAAAACGTTCTAAAAATGTGCACAATAAATATCAAATTTCAACATTTCTGTCAATGAAGATTTGAGTCAAAGCCAGCGACACACGTTTCAGCGCGGCGCCGTGCCAGGCATGTGGCTGTTGTAAACAAACTGGCAAGTGTGTCAAGGGTCATGGATCCCAAAGGGAAAAAGAAAAAGATGTCTGAGGAGAACAGAGGATTCAAGGAAGAGTGGACCGAATCATTTGCTTTCACCGCCAATGCGGAAGGGTTGCCTCCATGTTTGCTTTGTAATGAGAAGTTGTCGAACAACAAAAAAGAGTCATTTGGAAAGATATTTCCAGGGAAGGCACGCTTAATTTGCAGCCGACTACCCAGTTGGGAGTGAGAGAAAAAGTGCGCTTGCAGTACCCCTGGAGAAATTAGACGAGCGCAAAGGTAGATTTAAGAAGTGGATTACATCTCCAAACTTCACAACTGCTGGAAGTTTTGTTGCGACCTGAGAAATAATGAAGCTTGGAAACCGTTCACGGATGGTGATTACATGAAGGATTCATTCATCAAAATATCAGAGCACCTATTTTCAGACTTCAAAAACAAAACTACGACTTAGTAATTTTGATAGTAGGCTAATATAGCTAATATACACTTAAAGCCTGTGTTGCCTCCATTTAAGGCTAAGATATGGCTTTTAATTTATTTTTATTTTTTTGGTCCAATATGGCTCTTTGAACATTTTTGGTTGCCGACCCCTGGTCCAGTCTTATGTCGGAAAGGACGTGCTTTTTCATCTTGTCGAGAACATGTCCTTGCTGCCAGTTGTTCTCTGTTATCCACCAGAGACTTAGCAAGCGTTCGGGGGACATGGAGACAGTTTCAATCACGTGGATTTGTACATTTTCCGTCTTTTCTTTTTTTTCTCTAAAAACTATTTCTTTTTGTAGATAACATAGAATCGCAAAGGAAAATTATATCCCTATATTTGGTGGAGATTTCGTTGTTTGAGTTTGCCTCCAAGCTGGCAATAACGCATTTTGTATAGATATATCTGCTAATGGATAGGATCAGGAATGAGTCCATCAGAGGGACAGCACATGTTAGATGTTTTGGAGAGGAGGTCAGAGAAGCCAGACTGAGACGGTTGGGTCGGGTACAGAGGAGGGATGGAGAATATATTGGTAGACGGATGCTGGAAGTGGAGCTGCCAGGCAGGAGGTCTAGAGGAAGACCGAAGAGAAGATTCATGGACTTATTGAGAGAGGATATGAAGTTAGTCGGTGTGAAGGAGGAGGATACAGAGAACAGGGTTAGATGGAGACGGTTGATTCGCTGTGGCGACCCCTGAAGGGAAAAGCCCAAAGGAAAAGAAAAAGAAGAAGTATGGATTTATCTGTTGCCTCTGCATTTTTGATCTGATCCACCAACTCCTAGTGGGGTCTGCTCATCTGTTCTGTCACACTGATGATAGATCGATGGGTGTTGGGAGAAAGCGCTGGAGGTACAACTTGATAGGGAGGTGTCAAGCTCCCTGTAGTCAGGAGGGATTTCTGGAAGATGTGAGGTTCTGTTGTTTGTGAAAAATGAAGGTTAATGGACCGCAGATTCTGGAAACAGGACTCTTGTTGGCGCAGAGGGAAGAACAGCGTGTCACCGAGGGAAATGTTGTTTTCCATTTAACTCCGCCGTAGTGATGGAGACTGAGGCGACGGGAGGCTCAGCCGACGAGGGCAGTCCAGGAAACAAGGGTCGTCTCGTGAAGCTTTATTCATCTGTCGGAATGATTCATCAAACCCGTCTTCGTGGCATTAAAGTTGACATCAATAATGAAAGCCGTAGACGTGTCAGGGCCGGGTGCCCGGAAACAGAGATGCATATCCAGATGGGTCTGATGTAGATCCGCATACCGAAGAAGATGAGAGTCAACGAGGACTTCCCCATTCATGTTTCATGAAGGATACCCCAATGACGACTGAATTTCTAGGAGTTTGCGCATGAATCCCCTGATATGTAGGCCTGAAGTTGACGCTGGAAATCCCAGATCATGTGAACGTGCCAAAGTGTCTGTTTGTGTTTCAACGCTGATAATTTGGACCCCGTATTGCCTCCAAAATATTTTCATTCCCGCGAATCCTGAGAGAATCTCTGCCTCCTAAAAGGAGGTTTCTAATCAGCTCGGGGAAAACCGACAATCCCCGCCGAGGCGAAGACAAAGTCCCCGTCGTGGAAAGAGAAGCTGCACCGTTTTGTGATAAGTTTGACGATAATGATGTGCTTTTGAATGTTTGTTTGGCTTTAACAGATGGGTAATCCCCAACCGAACGGCTTTTCGAGAATTCAGAGAGCGGCCCGAATAGAATAATTGGTAAATTCAAAGCCGGATTCGACTAAAGGCCGTGCTAGGGGTATTTGTGGTCTGGGAGTAGCTAGCCCCTTCACGTTTGACCTGGCCATCCACCAAAAAGAAGAACAGACCCCTCAACTCGGCTATGGTCGGCAAACAGGGGGGATGTCTTGAACAGTTCCTCGAACGCTCGAGCCATCGTTTGAAGTGATTGCGCGTCTCTCATGGGATGGAAAACGGGAGGCACTTTGATCAGTCATTCTTTTGAACATGTGCTCTCCATGTTGTTGCCAATAAGCGGCAGGGATCCGTCGTTTCCACTGATGCGGTGGCGCCATTCATCCGGAAATGAAGCTTCTCTTTTTATACAATACGTGGACGCGGAGGTTCTCACCAATCGCTGCGACGCCAGCTTCCCTTTCCGGCAGAGGAGGCAGCACCTGCCTTTGGTCGGAGAGGAGAGTGGGCATCGGAGACGCGAAGAAACTGAAAAGGAGTTGAAGTCTTCTTCAGAGGGCTGGTCAAGATCAGGAGGCCTGGCGCAGCATCATATCACAACTTCTTCTTCAACAAATCAATATTCAGAACTGCTGTATTTTTCGCCCCAGAAGGCACACTTAAAATCCTTACATTTTCTCAAAATACGGCCGTGCGCCTTAGAATTCGGTGCGCCTTATGTGTGAATTCTTGTTGTGTTTACTGACCTCCAATCAATTTTATGTGGTCCACTGCGCTCAAAAATCTGTCAAGATGTATTAGTGCAACTTTGGTAAGTGAGTAAGCCGCTCCGCTTGATTGGTTGTCAGACCGTTCCCACCTGACACAGGGACGTTGTATTAAAGGCGGTCCTTGGTTGAATCTGGTTTGCAACGTCAGACAACGTAAGATAACTAATTATGTTGTGCTAGAATACAATGTTGTTGCAACCTCACACTAACTTTAGGTGTGCGCTATCGCTGGCAACAATAAACCAACAGAAAAGAGTACGTACTACGCTTACCTCCTCCACTTTTTATAATACCAGTACGTACTGTGCTTCAAAATAATATTACCCTACATTTGTGTGTATGAGGACCCCAGAAAATGGCACCTGTTAAGTGGGATTCAAACTCAAGGCTATCAGTCACGCAGTAGATCATGGTAATAGAGCAGCTGCCAAAGAATTCAACATCAATGAATCAATGGTACGAAAGTGCAGGAAGCAAGCAGATAATCTGCGGCAGGTAAAGAAGACCAAACAGAGTTTCCGAGGGAACAGAGCGAGATGGCCACAATTAGAGGACAAAATTGAACAATGAGTTCTCGAACAGAGAACATTGCGCCTATTGTGCCCCATAACACGGTGCACCTTATGTATGAAAATAGACCCGTTCATAGATATTGCACCTTATAATGCGGTGTGCCTGATACGGTATTTCAAGGAGCGGGAAGAACCAATATCCATCAGCAAAACGGGGTAATTTTGTTGCCATGGATAAGACAATAGCTCGTCAGGATTGCATTGATAAAGCCCAGATGTCTGCCGGACAACCGCGTTGGTTAGCGCCTACACGTAACAACAAGAAGGGATTCCTTTCTGTGTCGGGTGTCCATGTTCTCCTCGTGTGTCAGTGGATTCTCAAGTTCCTCTCACCATCCCGAAACATCCTGCAGGTTCATAGGAGACCCTAAATTGTCCAGAAGATGAGACAATGAATGGTTGTATGTCTCTTTAAGTGACTCCTGTGATGGATCCATGGCGAACCTCTCGCCCGGTGACTGCAGGGATTGGCTCCAGCACCTTCTGCGACCCAGGGTGCAGGATAAGCGGCACGGATAGCGAATGAATGAACGAATGATTTACACAGCAACATGAATTGATCAGCTGTTAGCTTTTGAACGGATGGACGGCCTTCCCCGGATGTAGATGCGACGCAAACAGAAGTTGTTTCCAGACAATAACTCAGGAAATGAGCGTCAGCAGAAGTTTCACAAACACTGAGAAGAAACTCAATTAATTACATATTCAAGATTTATAATCCTTTTTCTTTGGGTGCCTTTCAGGCTCATTTAACAAAATTGAAATTAAATCGTCCCTCATTTCTCGGGGGAAAAAGCTTCTTCTTTTTCCCCTCTCTCTCCCTTTTACTCTTTGTGAAGTTCCTTCTTGTTTGTCAATATATTGGACCGGGGACGTCTTTCCTGGCAAATGCTGTTCTTTTAATATAAATTAACGCTTCTTCCACATGTCGTCCAATGATCTTGTGAAAGGGCATTAGAAAGGAGCAACGGGAAGCTGCTACATCTGTGTAGATTGGTGGTGAGGGGCAGCTGCTGCCTCCTGAAGCCCTCAGCTGCTTCTAATTGTGCACAAGCGGTTATGCAGCTTACAAGTGATTATTTCGGCGTCTCCATCTCAGATCGATCACTTGGTGAGACAACGCTGCTTTTCTTCAGGCCGGCCGGTCGATGCTCCTCTCTGCCTGGTTTCAGAAGCCCCAGGCTGCAGGTCCAACACGCCCCACCGGGCAGTCTGCCCGTGACTCTGGTGATTAAGACCCGGCGCTTCCTGTCCGCCGTGCTCAGGGACCGAGACAGCGTCCCTGTGGCTTCTTGGTTACCGCGAGGAACTCCAAAAGATGCTCCTCCTCTCTTTTTGACTTTGTGAAGCCCAACGGAATAAAAAGTCCCTCCAGACTTGAGGTTCACGCGGTGTTTGCTCGAAGTACCATTGGCTTTCAGATCCTCGCTGGACCACCGAGACCTTCTCGGGCGATTGGGCTGTGTCTCGGTGGTGCTCCGCCTCAAGGGCCAAAGATGACTCAAGCTCAGTCTGGTCATGATCGACTGCTGTGCTCCTCTTCATCCTGATAGACCTCACAGCAACTCCTTGAACCTTTACCTGAGGACAGTTTGCCGAAGGTGCCGGTATCTCAGTGGACTTCTAGATTTTTACACAATGCTTGCTGATCGAAATCAAAACTCAATGGCGGCCACTTTTGCCTTTTAAAACTTTCCAAGTTATGTGCTGGATGAGAAGATGACTAGTTATTTTGCATTTTGATGGCGCAACTGTCTACTTCTCTGCTGGGACGCGTGTCTGTTGTTTGGGTTGTAAGTCGGTGGTTCATTTTGGATGATGAGCTGAGCTGATGATGAGTGGTGGACTGTTTTCCCAGATCGCTGACTCATGGTTAGCATTTCAAATTTCCTCCAGCCTGAAATCCAATCTGAGCCAGTTAGATGTTCATGGGTCCGGCCGGCCGGCCCATCAGGCAACACAGCAAAGACGTCCAGCACAAGCTGAAGACCTCCTTCAGAGGCAAATGCTATGGGCGCTGTCACCTCCAGGGGGCGCCAGAAAATCAGGAAAAAAATTAACCTTCATATTAAAATTCGTCATGGTTCGTAACTCTAAAAACGGAAAAGCACATATTGATTCAAATGTAAATGCTAATATATTATAACTCCAAATTATAATTCCACCTACCTGAAATAGCATGTAGCATGTTAATTGGGTCACGTTATCTTACATATTAAAAGCAATGGTAATAAACACTGCTATCTGATTTCCGCTGTGGGCTTATGTAAATCGCTGATGGAGGGGCGCCAAATCAAATCTCGCCCAGGGCGTCACATTGGGTAGGACCGGCTCTGGATGTTCCCCTAAACATTCATTGCATCGATGAGGTCGTACTAGATGGCCTGATTGTGGCTGCATAGCAGCCGTACGGCCATCGGATGCCAATGTTTTGTTTGGGAGAAGTCGCCCTGCAACGTGAGTTTCTTTGTGGAAGCGGGCGAGCGAAGGGGAACACAGCACGTTATTGAATCGAACCAATGATCAGCACTGAAGGGAGTAGGTTTCCGTTTTCACGGGTGTGAGAGATCGGGATGGTGAAAGCGCCACCTGTCTGGAGTTTTAAGCCACTGTGTCAATACTGCTTCCACTTGTACGGGGAATTAGCCGTGTGTGCTCGTCGTAGCAACTTGTGACATGTCATGTGTTTAGCCAGGTGCTGCAGCGGTTTAGCGCTTTCTCCTCACAGCAGGAAGGTGCCTGGTTGGATTTCCCGGTGTCCTTGTGGGGTTCCAACGGGTTCTCCGGGTTTCTTGAACGATCAAAAAACATGCAAGAGGTTCAATGGGGACCCTAAATATCCCAGATGTGTGAATGAGAGGATCAATAGTTGTTTATCTCTAGATGACATGTGAATGACAGGGTGAATGGTTGTTTGTTTCTATATAATATATAAATGACCAGGTGAATGGTTTCATGTCTCCATACGACGTTTGAATGAGAGGGTGAATTGTTATATGTCTCAAAAGACGTGGATGAGAGGGTGAATGGTTGTTTGTTTCTATATAACATATCAATGACGAGGTGAATGGTTTCATGTCTTTACAGGAAATGTGAATGGTTGTATGCCTCTTTTTAACGTGTGAATGAGAGGGTGAATGGGTTTATGTCTGTACGGTATGTGGATGACAGGGTGAATGGTTGTATGTTTCGAAATGACGTGAATGAGAGGTTGAATGGGAAAGGCTGCAGCTGGATAAGCAGTGTCCATAATGAATGTATGAACGAATGTGTTGAGCCAGTGTCATTTCAATTTTGTGCCTTCGACACCATTTCCCCTGAAAGATAAAGACCAGGACAATTCCTTTCAGGAGGAAACTTCTCATGTTCTCTGGCTGATCCTGGCAGTGACACTGCTTCAGGAGCTAATTGTCAGATTTTTATCACTTTACCTGAGTAGCATTTGTTACAAGGCCACTTTCTGTAGCTTCCTGGACTCACGCTGGATATATATTAGCTTTGTTGCACGCCGGCCTCAGTCCCCCCAATTCATGTTGTCGTCCACAAGCTGGTCCTGACATTAATATTTCACAATCAATTTGCCTCTGAGGAGCTGTGAGACCCCGGGACCTTTCACTCTGGTCTCCGCCGGGGAAAATAGACGGCTGTTGCAGCAAACCACCGAAGCCAATGTAGTTTGCAAGTATTCGGAAATACAAATGTTATCTTTCCGTGTAACGGCTGAGGATTCGTGCCCGCCGGATTTGGTCCTATTCGTCTGTGCCAATGACGTGCAGTCAGGGGAGGCAGGAGAAGCCGTGCCTCACTTGCTAATCTTGAAAAAACAAAAATGTCAAATGTCAAAAAAAAAAAAATTGTTCTATTTATCAGTGATTTGCACTCCAAAGGTATTTTTCAATTAACTTGACCTTTTCTACAATGTTTTTGATTCAAAATCACTGGATTTTCACATTTGCTGTTCAAATACTGAGAAGTGACGTGCGGAGAGGCTGCAGACTGTTGAGCCTCAGCGTCGATTGCGCAATGATGACTGACTGCTAGTATGCTCTGCACGAAGACCGGATTGCTGTCTGTCTGTGTGTCGTTATTAAAAGTGTCAAACACTTTTGCTCTAGAAGCTACATTTCCAATGCACAGTGTTTTTTTTGTCAACAACTGGATGTGTGTTACTAGTTTCTTGTGCTGAGCGATCATAAAACGGCTGCAAAGAGCCGCAGATTCTGATTGTAATGAAGTCAGTGCCTCACCGCAAGTCACTGGACTGTGCTTCACTGTCTGACCGAAGACCAGAGAGTAAACTGACGTATTCACAACCTGGCACCACGAGGGGCTCGAATGTGGAACCGACTGCAGGTATTGATTTTGGTGATGGAAAGAAATCGTTTTTCGTCGGGGCGAAAAAACAATGCTGGGGACAGAAGCGTGGTGGAATTGACTAAACCCCACTGGCAAAGCTGAAAACACCTCCCTCCACCGGTGGGTTTCTTTCGGTGAGTATCCTATTTGATTATTCTGCACCAGAGCGGTGGGATCTCAGGGTACCTTCACACCTCCGGCACTGTTCCATCATTTGCTAGTTACTCATAACAACAGTGGATACAAACAGTGCACACAAACATCTGCAGGAGAAACATCAAGGTCGCAGTGAGACGTCTCTGGACTTTTAAGTGCATGACTGTAGCTTTCTAGAACAACAGATTGTCACGGTGCAGAGCATGCCCACATATTGTTCCGTCAAGCATCGGGCCAAACAACTCCACCATTCCCCGCCGCCGATCAACGCGCCCGTTTGTACTTCAGCTGCTGCTCTTCCTGGAAAACCTCGTCTGCCATCGCGCCTTTTCTGACAAACAGCCACTAGAAGGCGGAAGCTTGACGCCGCCGCCGAGGGCTGTTGGCTGTTTGAAAATCAAAGGTGTCAGGGTTGAGGCGGGAGGGGAAAGCGGCGGCTGGCTTCTGGATGCTCTTCAACACGGAGGAGGATCAAAAAAAAATGTTCCCCTTTCGTTTTTTTGGAGGGATGTTCTCATCGGCTTTTTGATTTACCATCCCGAACCGGCACCGGAGACCTTCTCTTACCGTCTTGTCATTTGATACTGAAGACGACAATCGCTGTTTGAACGGCAGGAAAATCTGTCTCACTTCACGGCCAATTACGCCGGCTGCGTCTGGAAAAGGGGCCGTTTCACTTAAAGGCAAGGATCTTCTTCTCGGGGGAAATCACTTCCAGGAGCACGTTGAGCTGCGAGAGACTCTTCATCGATGCTCAGATATTCAATGCAATGCGCTTCTACGCCGACGACGCCCTCCAGACACGGGGCTATAAAAACACTCGGATGCTAAGAATAATTGGTATCTGACGTGCTTTTCGTTCTGCCGCCTCCTTCGGTTCCCTCCGGCTGTAAAAACCAACGAGGGCCTCCGAGCAGACGTACGCTCATGGTTTCTGTTTGTCGGATGATTTAGGTTTGAACGTGCAGGAGGTCTCAAATGTGAAGGCAACTGACCCACTCCGTGTCTTCCAGATGTTTTGCCTTCTTCTTCTTTGGGCTGCTTGCTTCGGGGGTCTCCACGGCCAATCATCTGCCTGCATCTTACCCTCTCCTCTCACACCAATTAACTTCTGTTTCTCGTCTTCATGGACCTCCTGCCTGGCAGCTCCAACCTCAGCATCCTTCGACCCAGATCTCCACCTCATCTCAGTCTGACTTTATTCACAGAACATCTTTGATGGACTCATTCCTCATTCCTGATGCTCTCCATCCTCTCCCAAAGAGGAACCGTTACATCTTCACCTCTGCTAACTCCAGCTTTGCCCCCTGTCTTCTCCTCAGAATCTCCAAACCAGACAACATGGCTGCTCTCACCTCCATCTTCTCCACCTTTCTTTACATACTCTTTTCCACCCCTGACGCTTTCCTCCACCCGTTCCAACCTTCTTGGACATGCTCCTCCACCCTCTCCATTGCTCTGGACCTTCTGCACTTAAACCTCTCACCTTCTTCATCTCCACTTCCACTCCAGCCTAACCGTTGCTTCCACTTGGTTCCCTCTCATTCTGTCTTGCTGCAGCTGACCTTCATTCCTCTCCTTGCCAGGTCATACCTCCACCCCTCTAGATGTTGCTCCACTTGCTCCCTGCCAACACTACTGATCCCACAACTTGGATAATATAGTGATTTACCAGAACAAGCCTGAGATGTCCTGTCAAACTCTACTGTCCACCAACGCGCCGAAGTGTTGTCGCTATTCGAGAACCCTCCCTCACTCCCCCCCCAACACGGCACCCTCATACATAAATTGCAAATGCAGGTCGTTTGTCTTAGTCTGGGGCCGAGCCGCAGTTTGCACGGCCGAAGGGCCACATTTATAAAGCGTGGCGCAAACAAATGAAAACATGGATCGGGAAAGAGGGATGGCTTCCGTGAGTGAGTGAGACGGGAAAATGTCCGAAGGAGTCTGAACTGGAGATTAACATATCCCGGCTTTCCTGGAAGGGTTCACCCTCCAGGTCAACACGGGGCCACATCTAGAGCAGTGTTTCCCAACCTTTTTTCATCACACGGCACACCACCATATAAATATTAAAAAAAACGTTTTAAACGACATAGAATGAAACTGCAGTCTCAATTGACTGTGAAGCTGATGTTCTTGCATGAACTGTCTGTTTGGATTCAGCGATGAGTTCAGCACCTGTGTCGCTAGCTTTCAGAGCTTTCTCACTTGGCTTGGTGGTTTTCTTCAACAACGCTGCCTGTTTCTCGGTCTGTCTACGCAGATGAACAAAATAGTCCGTGTTCTTATCTTGAAGTGAGGGTTGTGTAGTTTAAGTTAGCTTGGAAGCGTGGCACTGTTGGACAGCTTTTCCTCGCACACCAGGCAGAACCCAGTCAGCTCGGTTGGTTCCCCAGTAAAAGTGAATCCAAACGCAATCTAACTTTCCTTGTTTTGTCTTGAGCTCACCTTTTTTCACTTTCTTCTGACCACTACTCATACTTGGGCCTTCATCTGGGTCAGAATGTTCTTCAGGACCGGAGGGTCCTGATTGAGTACTTTTCCTTTTCAAATATTTATCCATGGCGTATCACTGCCGCTGTCTCACTCCAAGCATCGCGAATGACTCTGCTGTTTGAGCAGCAGCGGGTCGATCCACAGGTTCATTCGCTGCCTGTTGCCATCTAGTGGAAGAATATTTAACTGTTCTGCCTGTCACTGCCTGTCACCGCCTGCTGCCCACATAGATAGACCTACCAAGACACATTATTTGCGTTGAATAAATAGCTGTAACTAATGCCATTTGTGTAACTACTGCCCATTTAAATTGCACTCATCCTTGCACCTGCACTTTGTGAGTTTCACACCAAGCTGCACTCAAATGTGTTATTGCACTGCCATCATTGTTCACGTTTATAATAATGTTTGCTAACGTTATCTCTTAACCATACACATCCAATGCACTGCAGAGAGCAAAGTAGGAAATTTCACCGTCCAGGGAAACACGTTTTTACATTATGCATGTGACAATAAATGCTTTGAATCTTGAATCTTAAATCATTTTCGGACCAATCAAGTGAAAGTGGGTATTTTTCCACGGCACACTAATGTGCCACGCCACAGTGGTCAGGAAACATTGATCTCGAGACATCCAACCATTCATTTTGTCCTGCAAATTTTTGGACTTTGGGAGGAAACTGGAGAACCCTGGGAGACCCACGGAGA
Source organism: Fistularia tabacaria (assembly GCA_901007705.1). Taxonomy (NCBI): domain Eukaryota; kingdom Metazoa; phylum Chordata; class Actinopteri; order Syngnathiformes; family Fistulariidae; genus Fistularia; species Fistularia tabacaria. Next base: position 86,896 of record CAAKHD010014272.1, read on the forward strand.
CACAGAATCCAACCAGGGACCTCCTTGCTGCTAACCGCCGTGCCATCTCAATATTGTTCCTGATATTTTAGATTACCAGCCCAAGCAAACTGTCTTGTTTCCTTTCCTCCTGTACGCTGAGGACCTCCTGGGTATGAGTTGATCTGCACTTAAGATGCATCAGAGGGGAGGTGGGTGTGGGTGGTGAGAGCTGACAAGACTCAACCTGCTCATAATCACAATGTAGGTGCTGATTCCAGATGATGGCGGAGCGCTGAAGTTGAGCGAGAGGGATTCTGACAGGAAGTGCCCTGCATCCAGCGCTCTCTGACAGCACGAGCAGAGAATCATCTGGGGAAAGGGTGCATTTTTCAATGAGCTGTCGACAGCAAACGCGCAGCGATGTTTGACATGTTGAGCGATTGCCTCGCATCACATGTCTGGACTGCAGAAGGCGGGGGGGAGGCGAAGGTAGGGAATCGGAGGGAGTTGCAGAACATAGCCATAGCCATTGCCATAACCCTTGCCCTTGCCCTAATCCTAGCCATAGCCATTGCCATAGCCCTAACTCCTACCCTTGCCTAAACCCTACCCATAGCCCTAACCCTTGCCATAACCCCCAACCTAGCGGTTGCCATACTATAGTCAAAGCCCTAACCCCTGCTCTATCTCTGGCCATAGCGATAGCCACAGCCCGAGCCCTAGCCCTAATCCTTGCCATAGCCATCACCCCAGCCCTAATCCCTGCCCTAGCCCTAACCTATGCCATAGCCCTTTTCTGACCCCTGGCCCTAACCCTAAACTTTCCCATGGTCAGAGCCCCTACACTCACCCCAGCCATAGCCCTAATCCCTGCTCTAGCCCTAGCCAAAGCCCTTGACCCAGCCCTAACCCTTGCCTTAGCCATAGCCATAGCCAAAGCCCTAACCCTTGCCCTGACCCGAGCCATATCCATAGCCCCTGTCATAGCCCTAACTCTTGGGATGTGTATGTGTGTTTTTGAAGTCATACATCTGGACCTTTAAGATATTTCCCCTTTTATCAACAGTATCTCTTCAATTTGGGGGGTATCATTTTGCAGGCTGCGCTGCGTTAGGGATCTTGAGGCACGGATAAAGATAGAGGTTTTAAGCAAAGCCAAATCTTTTCAGATCAGCCTCCCTACGGAGCCAGATCTCTGGGGACCGGGAATCCACTTAGACAGTCACATTGAATTTAAAATCCCCGACAGACTTACTCTGGAGCCACAACAGATAAGAAGCAGCAGGTATTAAAGACATGGTAACAGAAGCGGAAAATCAGTAAAAATAACCCTCTTTTACGTCCAGAGTTTGGCGAGTCCCGAAGCATCTTCCACACTTTGACCGCCATTCCCGAGCCCCTTTCACACACTTTTTGAAGTTCCCAGAACCTTTTCAGAAGCTGGACCATCCTTTGACCATCCAGACAGCAGAGGAACCAGGGACCATGGGTCTTAGTTCCTAGAACCATCTAGCCTTACTCTGAATCACGGTCTTCCGTAGGATGTCACGTGACATAGTTGATTGTTGGAACTCTTAAGCTGTGCTCATTACCAAATACAATTTTAAAAATGATTACGGTCACTGGTCAGATATTTTCTTGGTTAAAAATGGACAGAAGCAGTGAGAAACGGAACGACAAAGAGGTCCAAGCTCCTGAGGTCTACAACTCCTTAGAGGGGAGGACCAAATTAAGTTCAGAGTTAGTGCAAATAGTGCAAATAAGTGAAGTGTTAGCTAATGTTTTCTGTACGCTGACTGCATCATTCAAGTCCCTTTCACACTGTAGGAACATTTTACAGTTCCTTGAACCTTTTCAGGAACTAGACCATTGTTTGTCCATTTGAAAAGCAAAGGAACAAGAGACGATGGACCTCAGTGGACCACTGGAACTGTCTTGGCTCCTACTCCGAGGCAGTATCTTTTTACGGAACTCCTATGAGGTAGCTACTTGGTGATTGGTAGAACACATTAGCCACAACCGCGACCAGGCACCATGTTTAAAAACTGTTGTGGTCACTGGTCTGCTCTTTACTCTGGCCAACGAAGAGGTCCAAGCTCTATGCCTCAGAGGGGTTTCCAGGGCGCTTCCAACGTTTTGACCAAAACAAGTGTGGAGTTAGCTAATGGCTAACGGGGTTGTTCACAAGGTGAAGCACTGCAGGGAGAAGATAGAAACACATCAACCCCCTCTGACAGTCTATTGTGTCATCTTCCTTCTAGATTCTAGATAGATTCTTCTTCTTTGTCCATTGTCTTTTATCGCTGAGAATGCAAAACCAAAAGGATCCCCTGGAGGAAGATTTCCTGGAAAAAATCCAATTCATCCAATTAATCTATTGTCTACTAGTAAATTAATTAATCTGTACATTAATCTGGCAATACTCTTTGATTAATCTATATATAAATCTATTTGTGGGATACAGAATAGATTCATCTACTGATGATTAATCTATCAATTAATTAAACTACAATCCAATAATCTATTAATTAATTAATCTACATTAATTGCATTAGCAATTTTACAGAGGATTATAGCTGTTTCAGATTTTCGCCTATGTTAATCCTGGGGATTAATTATTGAATACAAATCTGTTGTTTGGACTTGAGGCCAACAGGGTGCCTCATCATGTCACTCGTACAAGAATATATCAGAAAGGAACCTGATAATCCTGATTATTGTATAACCCACATTGTGGATCCAAAGAGTCCTTTACTGCTGTTGAGAATGCAAAAACGGTCCCCCTGGAGGAGGTTTTCCTGGAAAGAAATCCGAGCTGGACACTTCTTAGACCTTTCCTGCCTGGAAGTGGCCAATGGACGGCATGTCTCTCATGGGTTTGGGTGAAAATGTTTATTTTCTTACCAGCATCTAACTAAAGGTTGCTCATATGTTGTCCATGGACTCCAACTTTGGACTCTGCCAAAGAGAAACCCCGCTGATGACTTCAACCCGAGTAAGGTCAGTCTCATATCGCTCATTACGGTGTCCTTTTACCTCAACTAGACTCTAAACTTAGCACTTCTGCTAATGTTCAAAATAGGTCAGAGATCGACCGTTCAATCGTTCCACTTCAGGAGCTATTTTATTTATTAACAAGCCTGCCGTTGTCAGAGCAACCATTCAGTAGTCTTTGCGTGGAGTGAAATACCGCTGCTCACTTCATGCTGCTCCGGTGAAATCTGGCCTAAAGGGGAAATCTTTGTCTGAAGCTGGTGTGGCCCGCTTGCTGCAATTTATGGAGTCACCAGGGGACCGTGGAGACCGCCGGGAGATTGAGGCTGGCTTTTATTCTGCCCATCCCATTGTCTTTTACTCATTGTGGCGACTCCTGCTTTTGAAAAAAATCCATACAAGAGTGAGAAAGGCCACGCTCCGGTGTGATTTCACTTTCATGAGGGCCCCATCGCTGCTTCCATGCTCCGGGCTTCTCTCGCAGAGCTCTGCCCCTGACCTTGTTAAAGCTGCTACTTGATGGATACACGGGCGTCATATTGCATCAGTTGCCTGTTAGGTTCCTTCTATTTTTGGAAGATGGGCCATGATGCAGGATGCAGATTTCTTGGATGTGCCAGTGAAGAATCAGTACAGTCAGTCATTCATTCATTCATTGATTATGCTGCTTCTCCTGGAGTCGGATCCTGTTGAGTGAGGGGCGAGGTGCACCCTGAGCCGATAGCCAGTTGATCACAGGGGCCACATACAGACACAAGCATAGATATTTGCAATCATTCACTCCCTCATTCACACGTTATGCAGAGACATACAACTATTGATCCTCATAACCACATGTTCTATCGACTGTCACACATACAGTACATCTTATAAACAGGCAAACTTTCACTCTCTCATTCACACGTCATGTAGACATACAACCATTCACCATGTCATTCACATGTCATATAGAGACATACAACTTTTCACCCTCTCATTCACATGTCATATAAAAATACAACAATTCACCCTGTCATTCACATGTCATGTACAATCATTCTCTCCCTCATTCACATGTCATATCGACTCTAATGCATCATATAGAGAGATACATAAACTCACTCTGTCATTCACACATCATATCGAGACATAAAACTATTGTTCCTCAAATCCACATGTCAAATAGACTCTCACTCATACATCATATGGAGACATGCAACCATTCACTCTCCTATTCACATGAATTGGCAAGGAAGGGCCTCCAGTGAACCTCCTGCATGTTTTTAGATTGTCAGTACATGATGCAAGACACTTGATAGCTTCCAGATGGTTTGGAACGTGTGCTGATGGTTGCCCATCCCTTCTGGGATTAACAAAGGAGGCGTCTTCCATGACACTCTATCTGCTTGTAGTCCCCTGGATGGGAGGACAATCCCCGGCATACCCCCAGGAGTCCACGGCGGCCCCGCTGTTCAATTTTTCATTTGCTCATTTAGAATTTTCGCCAATGGTGCGAGAAGTCACTTTCAGCAATCACTCTCATTCAAATCTATCTAGTTTTCAATTAATTGTTTTTTTTTTTTGAGAGGACTGCAGGGGAACACACCGAAGAAGAAGGTGGCCATGAATATTTCAGTTTGAGCAAAAAAAAAAAAAAAAAAAAAAAAGCGCAACTCAGAGCGAATCCCACCGCCCTCCTCGCCACAGCGGAGCTACACGTGAAATGTGGGGCGAAATAAAATCATTGTTTATAAGACAGAGAGGAGCAGTGAGAATTATTCATGAAGAAGATTCAGGAGACTCGGCAACAGTCCGGACCAATAGAAGGCAAACATTGAACTTGCGGACGAACGTCATGCCGCATCTGCCCCGGAGAGAAAGTTAACTATTTGATTTTATCAATGTATCAAATGAGCCCTCACCTTTGCCGCCGCTGTGCTGGCTTTGGCTGGATTTGGCTGGATTTGGCTGGATTTTACGGAGCAGCTTTTGTCCCGGGCGCCGCTGAAACAAAGAATATGCAACCCGGAAATAACGTTTTTCTTCCCCTGAAACAACGGTGAATTAAATATCAGGGTGTTGTTACCTGTTGGTGGTGAAAGCCTGGATGGGCAGATGGTGGCGGCGTGGAAAACAATGGCTGGAACAAGCTGTGGTTGAGTGGAGGGTAACTTTTGGGCGTCTCATATGACTCCAAGCATCAGTGCAAATTCATCCAATTAATCAATTAGCTACTAATTGATTAATTTATCAAAGGGGTAGAGTAATTAATCTATATATCAACCAGGCAAGACTCTTCGATTAATCTATATCTAAACCTGTCAGGAAAATATACAATAGATTAATGTATTTATAATGAATCGGTCGATTAATTAATCTACAATCCAATGCTCTATTAATTAATTAATCTACATTGCATTAATTGCATTAGCAATTTGACAGAGGATTAGAGCTTAATTCTGATTTTTGCCTTTGTTCATCCTGAGGTTTAATAATCAAATACAAATCTGCTGTTTGGACTGGAGGCCGACAGGCTGCCACATTGTGTCACTTGTATGAGAATATACTAATCCGGAATTAGACCAGGAAAGGAACCCGATAAACCTGATGACTGTATGAAAGCGCTGATATAACCCAGGTTCGTGGATCCAGAGAGTCACAGACCCCCTCCGCCCCCTCTCCACGCTCAACTCTCGGCTCATGACCTTCCGTAATGAACTGCATCCCATCGGCGAGATTAAAAGCACTCATGCCACAGAGATGATGAGATAATGTGCTCATTCACCTCCGCTCTTATGAGTGGGACATTAAGCTATGATCCATGTAATGCAGGAAGTACTGAAACTCTTTTTAAAGTTGAGAGAACGCTGCTCTCGTTCCCCCCCGACAGCCACATTCCTCTAACTGTTTGTGATTTATTTATTTATTCCTCGCGCTGTCCTCTCGTTCCATGTCGGGCCATTACTTCTCGGCTTCCTATTTGCTGCTGACTCAGCAAACCTTCCTCTGAGCCAATGGGCAGAAAATACCGAGCCTTCAATCTGACAGTCTTTTACCATCCACGGGCCTTTATTCTGTCAGTCCGCCAGTTTCTCACTGCTTTGCATCTTGGTGGCGATACGGTTCCTCTCCTTTCAGCTCTCAGGTCACGGCGCAGTCAAACTACTACAAGTACAACAGCAGAGGGGCTCCAGATTAGGGTCACTGCAGAAATGGGAAAGGGACAAGATGTCATGTGAAGGGGAAAGCATACATCTTGTTGCTTGACAAACTGTTCACCAGCCGACCCCACTTTCATACATATAGCATTGTGAAGAAGTCCTGCTCATTTCTGCATTTCCTTCACAGCACAGAGGTGGCCTCCACAAGTCCCCTCGCTGCCAGGACAGCGCCTCGGACGACCACACAGGATGGAACCCTCACGTCAATCCCGTTGTCAAGCTAACGCTAATCACAGGAATGATGGTAATATGCCGTACAATTACTCACAAAGGTCAACACACAGCATTCATGCGCCGCTTCTCCGGCACCCGGAAAATTGGTATGGTCTGCCGGTGAAACGGCTCACATGTACAGTAAAAGGAACAAGAATCAGCTTGGTTTCACCCATGAATTCATCAAATGGCTCATTCCAGAAATGCAAAAGGAGGAACAACTATGATGTTGCGGTGTGTCGGCGGGGAAATATGACAACGGAGTTGTGGAGGGGTTCAAACTTTAATGTGTGGACATGCCAACACAATAATTCACTTCTCCCGAACATTAAGGAACGTCAGTATATGTACCCCCCTGTAACAACGCCCCCTAAGCAGTCAGTCCCTGGGTGAGAGGCCACACCCTTTAGTGTCCGCCACAATGTGATTAAAACCAATTTTCCTTAGTGCTATGGCCACTGATCAATGAATTAGGACCCTTTGAGTTGTCTTGATGGCTCCCTGTACGTCATCCCTGGACAAGGATGTTAACCTAGAGGGCTACAGATTTTGCACGGACCAGTCTACCTCACCTGCAGCTTCCCCCTGCGGCTCTATCCTCTCAGGGAACAATGGAAATTTGCTATCAGTACAAACTCTGCAAGCAGTGCCCCGAGGTTCCCCTGGTGATGATGAGCAGGGACATGACCAACCCGGGTTTAGGCCAGAGCCTCCAGAGAAACGGCTTCGAACAACAAGCCCCACCGACCCAGAGTCCCTGACAGGAAACCACTGAGGTTACAACGGAGGTCACAGAGTTTGGATCGGAAATGTCAATAATGCCAAGATGTGATCGGAGAAGAGCCGATCTGGGTCGGGGTTTCATGAGTCAACCTGCACTAAACGTCTCTTGACGCATCCCATCATAAGAGCAAGTATTCTGCAGCCGTTGAAACTCCTCCCCCCAAATTGCCAAATTATCAAAGTACAGAAAGCGGCGGTTTATCAAAGTTACCCAACTCAAGCAGCCTCGCAGCCTCTTGGCCGGGACCATCAATCATTCATTCACAGATGAAAGGATAGTAAACAATGCCAGGCACGCCCCTTTGGCTCGATACCAGAAACAGCTTCAGACGATTAATTCAGCCCGGATCCCCTGGGGAATCGGATCAAAGGGGTATTGCCTTTTGCATACCTCGACCGTGTCTTTAAACGCATCGATTCTTGATTCAGTTTCAGATGGATACACCTGTAATCGCATAAACAATCGGAAAAGTTCCCACCCGAGACTTTAAATATCATAATTCTCTGGATTCCCAGCCACAGCCAGTTTGAAACCGATGGCCAGAAGAGCTGCGACATGTAGGCTCGCGAACCAGCCCCTGCGGTTCCATGAACTCCACAGACCTCACTGGTTGTGATTCTTAGAGTATCACCGTCTGGGCTATCATCCACTTGTAGAGGTCACTTCTACCGCATTTTAATAAAGCTCAGTACTCCTGCCTCTGCAAGTGAGCTATTTTATTGGCAGCACATTGCATATATTACTCGGTGCTAATGCACAGCTACAATTTAAAGTTCTAACCTCCTTCCAGAGGTCAAGCGCAGTCATCTCATAACCTGTTCAGAGATAATTCTCACATAGGTATGTCTAGCGAAGGTATGTTTTTTTTCCACATTCTGCAGGATTTTAGATTACATGTTGGTGCCTGCAGGCCCAGTCCCAGCCTTGATGTCATGATGTGCTTTGCTAGAATTACTTACGGCCTGCTGGCCAAACCTCTACCTTGTTAAGAAGTGGAAGCTGAGCAGAGGTTAAAAGGCTACGAAATCGGCAATGCAGTTCGGGGCACAGCAGAAAAAACCCATGACTTACACCTCATCGCTAAAAGTGTCTGGAGTGTATCTCAACTTAACTACTAGCATAAAACCATACGGTGTGTGGACACATCATTAGGGGCCGCATCAAGGGTTATTGGGTTTCTTGGCCAGAAATGGACAAATGGTTTACGGACCATGCTATAGTTTTCACCATGGATGTAGCGAGGCAACACGTGGGAACCACGTTTGTCGGCGGGGTCACCTCACCACGGCATGTTCCAACAACGTGAAGCCCTTCTTGCGAGCTGCTTCAGTAGAATGAAACTGGAACCGTGTTAGCATGTTGTTGTGGAAACCGAGAAGGGAACTATTTCTCTGGCGTTTTGGTTCCCTAATGCATGCTCCCTGCGGGTTTGTTTATCTTCTATAGGTGCCAAGGTCGGATCCCCTGCCTGCATCCGTGTCATCTGTCCTATCCGATTCCCCCCACGCCCATCCTCACCCCCGCCCCCCTGCGCTCGCCGCAAATGGATTTCTGACATGTAATTCCTACACGTGGGCTCCACATTAGCATTCAAACTCGGTCGGTGACAAAGTCAGATCGGGGCCCGACAGTGAGGGTTTTTTAATCTTCTTGTTTGGGCCGCATTACATTACTATTGATTTAATCCACGGCTTTGAAAAAGGAGCAGGCGAAAGGAAAGAAAAAAACGGGCAAGTGTTACCTCGCATCTCAGCATGACCTTGTCTGGTTTTCCACTGTTATGGAAACTTCAAACTCTTTACTTTCTGAATTCCTCAGGGTCGTCCAGTGCTTAACTGGTGTCTCCTTGGTCTACTTGGGATCAGGTAGTCCTTAAGTTCTCCCTTTAGCTTCTGAGCTGTTTCCGAAATCATCTAAAGGTGTTTTTATCTTCTTCTAAATCATTCCCCGGACCATTCGAATCCCCGGACCGTCCAATGCTCAGTTATTCACAACCTGGTATTGGGATACTACCCATTCTGAAGAACAGCCGGGGCAAGTGCTGCTTTCCACTCTGTTTGTTTCGGCATCTGCAGTCCATAATATCATCGGGAAGCTCGGGGAGTCCGATGAATCCCAATGTGTGAGTAGCAACGATGAGAGCCTGCACTGGATGGAATGGCTTAGACCTTCAGACCCTAAGGTGGCTCCATGTTCAAGACCGCTGTAACAGAAGGGTTCCAGCCGGATAGGAGTTGAAAAGGGTTTTCTGAGACGATGAGTCCCACCCAGGGGGAGGCCTTTGGACCAGGTGAAGGTAAATAGAAGGATGGAGGTGACAAAGGATCGAGACCGACAGATGGACAGGTGAGGAGAGCGTAGGCGACTGACAAACCACAGCGATACAGAGATCTTCGAGACTGGTTCTGGACGACCCCGGACAGAGGTGTCATGCCTGTTGACTACTCTCTAACAAAAGGCTCAATGTGGAAAACATCCCATCTGCTCCGTCTCTGAAGTATGATGTACCGGTGATGCGGCAGGAGTCCATGACCTTCATCGGTCCTCCAGAGTTCCAGTCCAGTGTGGAAAACACCACCCAGAGGATATGACGTTTCCAGGAACAAAATTTTTTAAGTTGATCACAGGGCCACAAGTAGAGACATACAACTGTAGACCCTCTCATTTTCAGGTCTGGACAATTTAGGATCTCCAGTGAATTTCCTGCATGTTCTTGGACCGTGGGAGGAACCCAGAGAACCCACGCAGAAGCTGCGAGAACTTTGAGACTCCACACAGAGAGGCCCCCTGCTGGAATCCAGCCGCTGGAAGTGCTGACCGTCGTGCAAGGATGCCGACCGACAGCCAAGGTTTTCACTTTCAGTTCAATGCAACTGTTTGGGATAAAGAGACGAACATTGCATTCGTTCAGCCATTTTAAAAAATGACGTTTCCATGATTCTGTTTTGCGTGGCGGCAAATGAGAATGAAAACGAAAGTGTGGAATCTGAAAATGTTTAAAAATCCTTGTGGCAACAGAATTTAAGAAGTGATTATAAAACGTTTTTTATAGCCAGGCATTGTCGGTGATGCTATCGTGAACCCTGTTTCTCTGTCCGGCTAATCCTCTCAGTGGACCATCTCTGCTAATCTGTCCTTCCTCTATAGCTGTGTGGCTTTTCTCAAGCTTCCTGCCGTAGATAAGTTCAAATAGTAAACTTCCTGGCGCCTTCCCTCTTCTATATATTTTTTTATCCCATCCTCTCGGTTTTAATCCCAGCACTTTCCAAGCCTCTGCTCACAGGAAATCCACGGCAATGGTTGGGAAGACGAAGCTGAAGCGGTGAAGACGGGACGAGGTGAAGGCAGCCGTGTCAAACGTAGCCGGGCAAACGAGACCTTACATGGTTGGAGAAGGTTTTTGGCATTCTTGCATTCTTATCTTGCGGTCAGGGGTCACGGCGAGGGGGGGGGGCGGAGCTTATCACTGAGTGAGAGGCGGGGCTTATCCCGGACGGGTCACCTATCAATCCCACTTATAGAGGCATACAACTATTCATTCCCTGAAGTGCTAAACACTGCACATCCATGCCGCCCACTGCAGAAGTTAATTTATCTAGTCAAAACCTGTTAAAACTCATTCCAGACCTGTTTCATCACCATAGCAACAAAAACCCGTCATCAGAGCCCGTAGAACTGAGCGACCCTGCATCGCTAAAATCCGTAGATGTGAATTGCGGCATGATAAATTGATCATCTGATGTTTTCCTCATCCTGTCCACTGTCAGAGCGGCAGAAAATATGAGAAGAGGAGGATCACAGGGTGATCAAGAGATCAATAGGAGCTGCCAGCAGGAGGATCCAATCAGGGAGAAGATCTATACGCAGGTGACAAATGGCGGAGTCGTCACTAATTAATTTGTAAACCGGCTGCGCTGCGGCTCCACGACACTCTGTCAGTCTGTTATCGAGGCGGAATTCTGGCCTCTCCGATCAAAACGTTGGGTCCAAATCGTTAAATCATAGGGTGCGTTGATAGTTTCTTGTCAGAAGGGTGCTCGCGGAGCAGACCATCTCTCCTTAACGTGCAAGCGATCCAGCATGAAGCAGGTGTTTTGATTGTGTCCTCAAAAGGAGGAAGACGCGAGCGATTCATTCCCGCTGAGATTGATGCCCTTTTGTTGCGGGAAGTCAAAAGAGCGATTTACGCAGACAAAAGCACAGCTCGTGATGGAGGGAGTAATACGAAGGTGAGCGTTCCCACGTCTGGAGGCATCAAAAAGAGTTTCAGGATGCCCAAAGAGGGATAATGATGGCAGGGGAAGGTGAAACAAACGCTCACAGCGGAACCGAAGTAGATACTATTTCTGTCCTGAGAGGAAAAGCGGATCACATTTACAGATTGCTGGCAATGAGCTGAGACATCTGACAAACTGCTTCTGTCTCCTGCAACTAGATGCGAGGCATGCCCTTACTATGCACTTTCTGAAGTCATACATACGGTAGCTTCTTCAATGAGTCTTTGCAGATGACATTGTGTTCTGTTGCAGGGAGCAGGTGGAGGAACATCGAGAGGGCTGGAGGTATGACCTGGAGAGGAGAGGGGAGAAGGTTCGCAAGAGCAAGACAGAATGCCTGTGGGTGAATGAGAAGGACTCATGTGAGGCTACAGGGGAGTGGAGATGAAGGCGGTGGAGGAATATAAGTACGGAGGGTCATGTTATTTGGTTTAGAGACTCTGAGGAGAAGGCAAGAGGCAGCAGAGATGAAGATGTGGAGGTTCCTCTTCGGGAGGGAGGAGGATGGAAAGGATCATGCCCGTCAGAGGGGACAGCACATGTCAGATGTTCTGGAGTAGAAGGATGCTGAGGTTGAAACTTTCTTTATTATTTATTTGACCTGCCTGGCAGGAGGTCTGGAGGAAGACCAGAGAGGAGGCATATGGATGGAGGGCAGGAGGAAAGGGAGATATTCAGAGAATATTCAGATGGATTAAGCTTATTCGCCGTGGCGACCCCTGGAGGGAGCAGGGAGAGAAGACATATTGTACCTTCAATGCACAAAGCAGGTGTTGCAGGTGTTGACGATGCACATCGGAGGGCTCTTGAGATCTTCAAGGGCTTGACAGGTGAAGAGAAGAGGAGCTACTTGTGAGCGAAAAGGAACATCAGCTCCGTGCACTTGTCTGCTCTGACAGTCTGAATCGTCCAAGATGTGAAAGAACACGAAACACAAAGGACCACCTCGGGCTCAAATCTCCAGTTAGTGAATGAAGTCAGCCCTCCAACGCGGACGTTCAGGACCAGAATGAAAAACGGCTACGGGATAAATAGAAAAAGCATCCGTCGAGAACGGCAATCGATCACAAGGAGACGGACCTCTTGCCGACGTTTGGACCAGCAAAGCCAAACCTCCCGAAGGTCCGCTGTGTGCGTTCGCCAGGTGTGTGTCGGCTCCACGTGATAGCGTGTCCGCGGATCCTTTCTCACACGCGTGACACCCCCAAACGAGTCCCAGACCTGAACCTGGACGGACCCCGAGGCGGGGAGCCTCATCGCCCGTCAGCCAGGCCTGATCACAGATGACCATAAATACCTCTTGGACTCAAGGGTAGGCTGTAATTAACACACAGACTGTGTTTGTGTGTGTGTGTGTGTGTGTGTGTGTGTGTGTGTGTGTGTGTGTGTGTGTGTGTGTGTGTGTGTGTGTGGTGAAGCTGAAATAAGAGCCGTCACATAAATTCCGAGAGGATGAATGGACTGTTGTTAAATGTGACACGGGAAGAATAAACCCTCTGCTCGCTGCCAGCGGTTGGCTGGAAATCCTCCTTGCTGCTTTCATGCCGTTCTTCTCGCCGTCGTTCCCCCGGCGTGGGTTCATGCTGGCGTTTCTGGAGCTCGCATGTAGGTGCACCTTCTTCACATCGGAGGCGGGACACAACACGGCCTTGGGTCTAAACGAGGACCTCCGGAGAGGAAAGAGATTTGAAAGGATAGTTCTTCCTGAGAGGCGGCACGGCGGCGCAGCGGTTACAACCTCCTCCTCCTCACAGACAGAAGGTTGGATTCCCGCAGGAGGCCTTCCTGTGTGGAGGCTCCATGTTCTCCCCGCGTCTGCGTGGGGTTCCTCAGGGTTCCACGGGTTCCTCACACAGTTCAGACACATGCAGGAGGCTCCCTGGAGACCCTACAATGTCCAGATGAGGGAATGAGAGGGCGAATACTTGTATGCCTCGAAATGATGTATGAATGAGAGGCTGAATGGTTGAAAATATCTTTAGGTGTGAATGAGTGAATTGGAGTATAGCGGTCCCTTAACACACAATTTTTATTCGTTCCATAAATGGGTTTGTATGTTGATTTTTTTCGTATCTTAAATTAATTTTCCCCATTTAAAATAACAGAAAACTAATTAATTCATTCCACCCCACCCAAAAAAAACCCCACTCACAAAATAGGGATATTGATATAGAAAAACCTTGAAAAAGAAGGATATTAATAATGTAAGGGAAATCAAAATGAAAAATCATGGTTACTGTAAACTTATAGTGTTGCAATCTGAATCCTTATCTCAGACGCAGAAGGCTGCAGATGGCAGCGAGTGGATACGAGGGTGCACCATTTTTAAAGGGAACGATTCCCACCTTTTTTTTTGTGCCCCTCTTTTTAAATTTTAAAATTATCTTCGACTAGTTTCCAGAAAAGGCCCAAGAAACAGATACTCTCAACATTAGCGCAGAAATGGAACTGAACTCCACCTCCTGCAACCCCGAGTGCTGGATAAGCGGCACAGATGAATGAATGAATGGTCCGTAGCGAGAGAGGCTACGAACATGGACACTGAGCCAGAAACCGACACTTACAATCAACTTAACATTAAATAAACTTATGATGATTATAAATTACTTTCGAATTTTAGTTTCCTTCACTTGTATTTTTTTCTTTTTTAATCATTTTCCTCTGAATCACTGTCACTAGAAGTGTATTCGAGTTATGGGATATTCCATGAGAATTTTGAATTTTGATTTTCTCTCTCTCATATTCATATCATGAATTTTTTTTTCGTATTTCAAGGTTAACATTTGTTCCAATTGCGCTGAGTATCTTAAAAAATTCGTATATAAAGTGATTCGTATCTTAAGGGGCCACTGTACTTCTTTATATGAAGCTGGATGAGAGGGTGAATGATTTTATGTCTCTAAATGACATTTTATTGAGTGCGTGAATGGTTGTATCTCTATATTAGACATGTTCAAAGTCTGGCCCGCAGGTCAAATGCGGCTCCTGTTCAAACTTACACCGAGTGTTTTAGGTATAAAATTTAGATTTGTGTTCTGTGTTAAGACATGATAAGTATTTACATTCTCTACATACCATATTATCAATAAAAAACATTATTAATCTTCTTCTCTTCCTTTGGGCTGTTCCCTTCAGGGGTCGCCACAGCGAATCAACCTTCCCCATCCAACCCTATTCTCTGTATCCTCCTCTCTCACACCAGCTAACTTCATATCCTCTCTCACTACATCCATACATTTTCGCTCTGGTCTTCCTCTAGACCTCCTGCCTGGCAGCTCCAATTCCAGCATCTGTCTACAAATATATTTACTTTCCCTCCTCTGTACATGACCTTACCAACTCAGTCTGGCTTCTCTGACCTTCTCTCCAAAACATCTAACATGTGCTGTCCCTCTGATGGACTCATTCCTGATCCTATCCATCCTGGTCACTCCCAAAGACAACCTCAACATCTTCATCTCTGCTACCTCCAGCTCTGCCTCCTGTCTTTTGTTCAGTGCCACTGTCTCCAAACCATTCAGCATCGCTGGTCTCACCACTGTCTTGAACACCTTTCCTTTCATTCTGGTTGATATTCTTCAATCACATGAAACCCCTGACACTTTTCTCCACCCATTCCAACCTGATTGAATCCGTTTCTTTACTCCTTTTCCACACTCTCAGTTGCTCTGGACTGTTGACCCTCACTACTTGAAATCCTCCAACTTCTTGATCTCCACTCCCCATAGCCTCACCTTTCCATCCAAGGAGTGAATGGCTCTGTGTCTTCATACGACATGTGAATGAGAGACGGTATGGTTTTAAATATCTGTATGACGTGTGAATGAGAGGGTGAAAGGTTGAATGTCTCGATATGACGTGTCATTGAATGAGTGAATAAGTGAATGAAAATGCATTTGTGTCTCTATAAGACTGAACAAAGATTTTGAAAAAATCTGCACACCAAGAGCGTTCCAAAAGTAAAGATAAATTATTTTACATATAGAAAGGAAAATTCATGATAGCATATTGTTCTGAGCCAAACTATGCTCTTCTTCTTCAGATGCTTACCAAAATATGTTTAACATATATGTTCTTCTGGTGCCATTTTTAAGGGAACGATCATGTGATTCCCTCCTCTATTTTGCGCCTCTTAAATTTTAACGTTATGTTAAACTTGTTTCGAGAAAAGGCCCATGAGACGGTTACTCTTGACGTATGTGCAGAAATGGAACTGAACATTATTGATCAGATGATCAGAATGATCAATACTTATCCAGACCATATACAGGAGAGGAGGAACCAGACAAACGGACCAATCAGAACATGGCATGTCTCAACATGACATATGAATGAAAGGGTGAATAGTTGCATGTCTCCAGCCGGTCCAGGGTGAACACTGGCTCTCGCTCCACCTCCCGAAACCCTGAGTGCTGGATAAGTGCCACAGATGAATGAATGAATGAATGAATGAATGAATGAGTGAATTAATCAATGAATGGTTCTTCCTCGGCCATTTCTTCGATGTTGCTCAAACGTCTCCATCAGGTCCCTCACCTTTCGGCCCTTGGTCCCTCTGACCTGCCAAATCCTAAGCAGGGCTGGACTTGCTGATGTTCTGCTTTCTTTGCCCTCAAAATGTCATCTCCTCTCTGGTCCTGCGGGGCTGCTCATTAAAACCCGCCCGCTCACCTGCGGGAAACTGCGAGAAGGACCTTTCCTGAAATTGTCATCATTATAAAAATGTTGAGAGCCGGTCGGTGAGCGGGCGTCTCCAAGCACGACATATCACTTCCTGAGCAGCCGGTCTGATGTCATGGCTTTATCTAGTCAACGTCTCGCATCGTGATGTTTCCTTGGCGATGATATGATTGACATGACGGTAATATTCTGAATATCACTTTAAAATCTGCATAAATCAATATTCATCTGGGCCAGATCACTGGCTAAATGCCAGCGGGGTCTTCGTTAATGAGCCCACATCCCGTGTCCTTCAGGTTCTCCCGGCAACAAACCGCCGATTCCACACACACATTTGCCCGGCTTCTTCACGCTTCAAGAAAGCCGTTAAACGTGCGACTGAAAAGCACAGAAAACTTAAGAGAACAGAGAACAGATATGTTCTCCCCGTGTCTGTGTGGGGTTCCTCCGGGTTCTTCCGGGCTCCTCCCACAGCTCAACAACAAGCAGGAGGTTCACTGGAGACCCTGAATTGAATGAGAGGGTGACTGGTTTTACATTTCTAAATGATTGGTGAATGGAGTGAATGGTTACAGGATAAATGGTACAGATAATCAATGAGTGAATGGATGGATGGATGAATACATTTGGGAATGACAGGGTGAATGGTTGTCTATATGACATGTGAATGAAGGAGTGAATAGCTGCATATTTCTAAATGACGTGAATGAGAAGGTGAATGTTGGAGGTCTCTGAATAATGTATGAATGAGAGAGTGAACAGTTATATGTCTTTATATGACAGATGAGTGACAGAGTGAATGTCTGTATATGACGGCTGGATGAGAGAGTGAACAGTCGTTTGTCTCTATATGATGTATGAATGAGTGAATAATTGTATCTCTCTACCCGACATCTGAATGAGAGGGTGAATGGTTGTAAGCTTATATATGCCATGTTGCTGAGAGGTCGAATGTTGGAAATCTCTGTGTGAATGACAGAGTGAATAGCTGTAAGTCTATATGACAAGAATGAGATGGTGAACGGTTGTATGTCTCTATGTGATGTGGGAATGAGTAAATATCTGTCTATCTGGCATGTGAATGACAGAGTGAATGGTTGTGGGTCCATAAATTATGTGTGAATGAGAGGGTGAATGTTGGAGGGCTCTGAACAATGTGTGAATGAGAGGGTGAATGGTTTTATGTCTCTATACGACGGCTGAATGACAGTGAAATGGTTGTAAGTCTTTATGTGACATGTTGATGAGAGGATGAACATTGGAAATCTCTGTGAATGACATTGTATAGCTGCAAGTCTATAAATGACATGTGAATGAGAGGGTGAACGGTTGTAAGCTTATATAGGACATGTTGATGACAGAGTGAATAGCTGTAAGTTTATATGACATGAATTAGAGCATCTCTCTTGCATGAGAATGGTTGTAAGTCTATGACTGATATGTGAATGAGAGGGGGAATGGTTTTATGTCTCTATATGACATGTGAATGTGAGGGTGAATAGTTGTAAGTCTATATGACATGAATGAAAGGGTGAATGGTTGTATGTCTCTATGTGATGTGTGAATGAGTGAATAATTGTATCTGTCTATCTGGCATGAGAATGACAGAGTGAATGGTTGGAAGTCTTTATATTTTAACCCCTAAAGAAAAGTTTTGTGGAAAAGCAGAGAAAGTCACGAGGACGGTTGGTGTTTGGAGGTCGTCGGACTCATATGACAACGAGCCCTGCAGATCCGCCCGGTTGCCGGGTTACCGTCAACCGCCAGATCGGACGCAATTTTGCCTTCTCCTTCATAACTCTGATTTCTGATGGATTGCGTTTCTCTTTTAGGCGACACGTCGACTCCCACTCCAACAACACGAGCAGTGGATTTTCCCTGCGCACTCGAGCAGCTCCAATCTCCCTCTCTGGCGAGGTGGCGTGGGAGTAATTGCTCTCTCTCTCCCTCTTTCTCTGAGCGGCAGAGTGGATGTGATAGAACAAGAGCGAAGGGGCTGATTGCTTTCAGTCCTTTCAAATAACTCCCGATCAAAAATCCCGACCCGCCGTCTCCGACTCCGCGTTTGACCGGCGTTGGCTTCGCTTTGAGGTCTGAGGATTTTGAGTTTCAGGTGCAGGCTGGAAGAAAGGCAGCTTTGAGGAAATAAACCCCACGCTGACATTCATCCGCTCCAACTCACCTCAGGCCGGCGGCGATGTTCTCCGGCTCCCTTTCCGTTGCGGTGGATGTAGCTCCTCATCATGGGATCAGATCTGGCAGTTGCAGGCAGACAGCAGGAGAGTCAAGTAACACGATATTCCATAAAAATAACACTTAAATCTATCTAAATAGACATACATTATTACATTCATTTTTAATATTTTTTTAATTTCTTTTTTTTGTTTTATTTTTTGTCCTGGCTCCTTCTAGTGTGTCAACGTGTTGTTGAGCAAGACACTGAACTCCGACCTGCTCCCCTGGCACTGCCAGGCGGCAGCCAACTGCTCATGGTTCATCCATGATGGGTTAAATGCAGAGAATGAATTTCCCCACGAGGGAGTAATAAAGTATACATTCTTATTATTATGATTAAATAAATGCAATTGTGGATTTGCAGGAAACACTCTCAAGATGATGATTTACATTCCCACCCTCACCTGTGGTCGCCATGCCGTTGGGTGCGACCAAAAGAGCCAGATCACGGATGCGAGACGCCAAGATGGGAATCCAGAGGAGCCAGATGTTCCCGACGGAGAGAGCCGTGTCTCCTCAGCTGGCCTGGGAACGTCTCGGGATTCTCCTGAAGGAGGAGGATAAGCAGGAGAAGATGGATGGATGGATGGATGGATGGATGGTTGGATGGATGGATGGATGGATGGATGGATGGGCCATCAGGGTGCTGGAAAACATGAATTGAGCATTATTCTCTGCTTTAGAAAGGTACTCAATGCACCGAACTCCGGATTCCTGACTCTTCGTGTAAACGCTTGTTGAGGAGCTTCATGAACGATCAAACTCAACTCGATCTCTGAAATCAGCCCAGAAACAGAAAAATAGAGCAGCCGCTTCTCTCCTGGCTTTTAAAACGCTTTCTGCGTGTCTCGGTGCCGACCAGGTTATCCATCGGCGGATAGCCAGGTGTTTCCCAGCCAGAGGTCCTGATCCATTTCGTTGGAATGGCTTCTTCTGCTTCTGTGGTCCTCAGTGTGTCTGGAGGGTGAACCCTCTGGTAGCTGGTAACCTACCCCGCCCTTCAACTCCAACTCCAAAACTTGTGAAGAACATCAAGATGAATTCTTTCCTGCAGAAGGGAATCAGTTCACCCTTTCATCTCAGCGTCTCTGCTACATTTGAATGAATGAATGTTTAAGCCAATCACCTGCCTCCATCTAACCTTGGACTATCTTCCTGTCCTCTTTCCCTCCATCCATTTGTCTCCTCCTTGCTCTTCCTCTAGGGTACCTCCAACCTCAGCATCCTTCCAGCCAGATCTTCTCCATCCCTCCTGTGTCCA
Organism: Fistularia tabacaria; assembly: GCA_901007705.1. Taxonomy (NCBI): domain Eukaryota; kingdom Metazoa; phylum Chordata; class Actinopteri; order Syngnathiformes; family Fistulariidae; genus Fistularia; species Fistularia tabacaria. The sequence goes on from CAAKHD010014272.1 coordinate 106,501, forward strand.
CGTCCAAACCGTCTCTTTTATGGCCTGAACATCTGGATCCTGTCCGTCCTCCACCTTCACCTCTGCTGCCTCCTGTCTTCTCCTCAGTGTCTCCAAACCAGAAAACATCTCTGTTCTCCCCACCTTACCTTTCACACTGGCTGACGCTCTTCTCTTACCCCTGATGCTCTTCTCCACCTCTTCTCCACTCCCTCCGTCCCCAGGATGAGTCTGAAGTGAGATTACACTTCCCTTTGACAGCAGATGACCTCAGACCTGCGGCTCCTGGAAAGAACTCAGCAGATCCCATGTTTGCAGCCGTGCCGTGGAAAGAAAAGCTAAAATTCCAGACGGGAATATAAAGGCGCGCGTGCAGCTGCGTCCCTGACGGTACTTAACGATATTTTTCCGGTAAATCGTGATCTTGCTTACTGTTCAGCTGTCAAAACCCAGACAGGAGGGGATCCGGCGAGGCGGCGGAGCCCGGCGCCACAATGCTGTTCATTCACGGCGAGGAGAAAACACACACACACACATACAGGCCTCGACTGATACTTTCTTTTCTGAGAGCCGCTCTAATTAGATCCTGTGAAAGATGCTCACAGCCTGTCATCCATTACCCACACCCGAGACTTGCCAAATGCAACCTGGAAATTGTGTCTTCCATCTTCTCCATTGGCGCCACTAAGACTTGGACGGTAAGCACAGAAAGCCATCCTGGTAACTTTACGGTTTTACTGCTCTGTTTCTCAGACGGACAAAAACAGAATATTAAGCACTTTGAAACGGTCTAATGAAGGAGTCTGAGTGAGTGAGTGAATGGTTGGTGAAAGGAGTCAAAATGGTTATTTTGTTGGGGGACATGCTAAGTCAAGTTGCCCGTGAAGTCATGTATCTGTGGAGCTTGAGACGTGGTGAGTCTCACTGTCACCCGCCGTCGATTCACCCTCTCACCATAAGAAATCGCCATCATTACAGAGTAAACCCCACGAAAACGTTTCCTTTTGATGGAGGCATACGGTCAGATTACACTCTATGCAGATGACACTGTGATCTGCAGTGAGAGCAGCGGGCGGGTGGAGGACAGTCCAGAGAGAGGGAGGTATCTCCTGCCAAGCAGAGAGATGAAGGTTGGCAGCAGCAAGACAGAATACATGTGAGAACGAGGGGAACCCAAGAGGAACGGTGAAGCTACAGGGAGCCGAGATGTAGAAGGAGATGAAGGACCGAGGGTTAATGGTCCAGAGGAATGGAGACGTGGAGAAAGAGGCAGGTTGTAGCAGTTGGAGATAAAAGTATGACAAGAAAGGAGGAGAAGAGACCAGAGATGTTGTCTGGTTTGGAGATACTGAGGAGAAGATAGGAGGCAGGGCTGTAGGCAGTGGAGATGAAGATGTGGAGGTTCCTCGCTGGGTGTGAGGAGGACGGAGTGGAGCAGCTAATGTCAGGGGCCGTCAGGCTTTGCCCACAAAACCACTTCTTCATTTCTTAAAGATGTTGTTTCAGGACAGAAAAAAAAACACTCCAAACAACAACCTGATGACAAATGTGACTGGTGGGGTTTCAGAGCAGGAGACAAAGCTAGTAGGTTTTAGCATCAAAGCTACGTCCATAAAACCCCCAGCCAGTGTTTGTGTATTCAAAGTACCCCGTTTTATCACAAGCGTCAGGGAAAGTGTTTCTCCTTCGAAAGAGCTGGATCTGCGAAGATGATTTGATTTAATGCAGAGCTCAGGAACAAGTGCCAGAAACAACAATATTCTGAGGAGCGCAGGTCGCGATGGTGGCCGGGATGGAGTGGAGGACGGAGCATGTGAGCAGGGAGAAGCTTTAGCCGGGTGAAGCGGGAACGGTGACTCACATTCTGCACATTCAGAAACACACAGTACCCCCCTCACACACACACACACACACACACACACACACACACACACATACACATACAATCACTACAGACACTTGAATGCATGCACACACACCCAGCTATGCGACAGGCTTGTAAGCTGGCAGCCTGTCTCTAATAGGCTCTGCAGGAGTAAACCTTTCTTGTGCAGCGGTGCAAAATGGAAAAGGCGGAAAAGCGAGTGTTGAAATGCGGCAGACGGGGAGGGGGAGGTCTTCGGGAACATGCTCAGGGATTCCTTTTGCAGGATGTCCTTCAAGGAAGGAGCGTGTTTCGTGTTTCGCGGTGGCGAACACCGGGCCGAGGTGTCTAAAGGAAACGACCGAAGTGGCGGAACAGATGGTGAGGACCCATGATGGCGCCTTGGACGACCACACATGACGGAACCCTCACACCAATCCTGCCTGTTGTCAAGCTAACGGCAGTCACAGTCATGATGGTAATTTACCCTACAAATTCTCACCTCCACTGGTGCAAAAGTCTCTTCTCCGGCACCCAGCAAGTTGGTATGGTCCTTCAGTGGGCTCCAACGGACACGTGTTTGACATCTTGACGAATAAATGTGGATCTTTTAATCTCGCCGCCAAGAGCCGAATTAAGCAGCAGATTAACATCACTCAGCTTCAATATAAATCAGGGCTCTCCATTTGATTGGACCTCCCGCCGACTCCGCAACTCTCGCCGCCGCTCTCCTTCTCGGCTCCTGGCAGAGACCGCTCCTGTGGGAAGTCCAGCTGTCATCACTTTAGATGAAAGCGCCTCAAAGAAATACTGCTGAAGCGCTGAACATTTCGTCAATTTGAAGCCGAAATAGGAAGATGTTTAATTTCATTTGTGGGAGTGGAGGAGGGCTGCTGGATATTCGCAGGGAGATTGGTTAATTCAGGCTCACAACAGACAGCCGCCACAATTCTCAGGCCGCCCACTTGGGGCATTGCTCCATTTTGTTCTCGGTCACTGCCAAAATGGTCGACGAGCCACCAGCGCCTACATGGAGTCACTTCCTGTCTTGACGCCGTTGTTGTTGTGGTGTAGCTTTAAGACATTTCCCGTCTTGACGCCATTGCAGTTGTAGTCCAACCTGGCCGCGTGTACGTAGAGCCGCTTCCTGTCAGGTTGCCGTTGCTGTCATGGTCCACCCATCAGTGCGTGCATCTTTTCTTGGCACCATTGTTGTTATGGACCCACCTTCAAGTTTGTTGAGTCACTTCCTGTCTGGACACCATTGTTGTTATGGACCCACCCAGCCATGCATAGTAACCTGCTAACTTGGTGCCATTGCTGTTATGGTCAACCCACCCGTGCGTACGTAGAGTCACTTCCTGTCTCTGCGCTATTGTTGTTATCGTCTCCCCACCAGTGCGTACATCAAGACACTTCTTGTCTCGCCGCCATTGTTGTTTGGAACCACCTGCACTTTCGTTGAGTCACTTCCTGTCATGGCGCCATGGTTGTTATGGTCCACCCACCAATGCATGTATTAAAACACTTCCTGTCTCCACGCCGTTGTTGTAATGGTCCACTCACCCGCGCGTACGTAGTGTCACTTCCTGTCTTGGCGCCATTGTTGTAATGGTTCCCCCACCTACCATTTTCAAAGTGCCGCGTTTTCAGATCTTTCCACCCTGGAGCCAGTGCTTAAACCTTGCGGTGTTTTCACCCCCAAATTTTGTTGTGTGACTTTAAGTCCTGTTGTCTCCGAACTGCTCAGTGATTGACAGGTTCAACCCAGCCTCTGGCCCAAAGTCACCAGGGATAGGCTGGAGGACCCTGGAGGATCCTCTCATCTTCTCGCTCCGCAGCAGCCAGATTATCTCAACAGCGTTGCGCTTGACATTACCGGAATCTCCCATAGGTCTCCACTTTGGTGGTCATAGTCAACAAAAGGGTGAATTAAAACCTTCCCTCACCAGTTCAGGGGCCTCAAAGATTCTAAAAGTTGACTATCTCACCAACAACTATGTGGAAAAGTTTTTGAGGAACAAAATAAAAGGGCTATTCAAAGCGTCAAAGGCTCTTCATAGAAGCCAGGAGGCTTTTGAAGCAACAATGTAAGGCCATTATTTTTCAGACAGCTCTTGGATAAAAGGTTGATAGAAAAGGTTCACTGGTTAAAGCTAATTTTTATAATTTAAGGATAGAATGTGTGGCGAGTCATGATGTCCTCACCAACGTGGAGCTTGTTCGTGCTCATAATGGTTGGATCTTTCAGGAGATTTGATTTCCAACATCTGACCTCATTCACTCGTTTTCTTCCACTGCGGTAGAACGGAAATAGTCGGTGCATGTTTCCCTCAAGCACACACACACACACACACACACACACACACACACACACACACACACACACACACACACACACACACACACATATCTCAGCTGTGCAAGGATATATATTGAAAAACACTCATTTGTTATATTTGTTT